>JBBPRS010000249.1:0-32998 GCA_038093155.1 Boletus huronensis | reverse complement strand
AATGAATATGAACAGGGAACTGAAAAGAAGGTTTAAGGTTTGATCGTAAAAGACCATATGAAGAATAAGGTTCTGGAAATGAAATCTGAAGGTGAAAACCTTATATCTTCAATAGCCATAAATCATAGAGAAAAATGGAGGCGCAGAAGCACACATTCCTGAACAGATGTTCAGAGCCCAATTTCTAGAGGGACATAGTCTCCTCATAGAAAAGGGTTACATTTTTTGCACTGAGAGCCCATATAGCGCATCTGCAGTGGATTGGCACATATAGCACACAAATCATGCAAGCATTCCATCCTCCCAAGCACGCATATAGCACAGCGAGGGGGATAAATCCAGGTGGAACCAGGTGTGGTTATCACAACCTGAGTTCCCTGAGTCAGTAGTGTGTATAGCATGTACCAGGGCTCATAACCTGTTCAAACCTGCATGTACAGACAAAGGTGTGCTGCTATTTAGACATATCTGGATTGGATAGCTGGTGGGCTGGAACATAGTGGATCGAGTGCAAGAATTGATTAGAACTCAGCTCTGCTGAGTTTGTACCTAAATACATTTGGTGTGTGAACTAGTTACTAGATATGGACTATCTACCATTCAACACTTATTTCCTTGATTTCCTTGCTCATCAACATGAGAAGCACCGTGGCGATTCACTCGATGAACATACTGGTATATACATGACTACCATTATCCAGCAGGTTATCAATGCTGTACTTTTCAAGACCAAGAGTGATGATGGCATTCAATGGGCAAAATATTACTCGCCCTTTCCTGTTGTCGGGTTCACACTCACCATCACTGCAGTATGTTTTAACTCGTACCAAGGCTGTCTTACTCACTACTGAGAACAGATCGAGTGTGCAATCAATGAATGGGAGTCTGGCATGCATGAAATGATCATGTTCAAGGAACATGAATATTTGGCCATGTTCAGGAGCCACCTTGCTTCTCTCAACAATTTCAACACTGTAACTGCTTCAATTCAACTGCTTCCAAGACTACTCAAACAAGTCTACAAGAACAGCTGGTAAGTAAAATGTATTGGTAGTACTGGTTGATGTTGTTGATTCCAACTGTTGCCAGCGTGCATGCTGGTGTCACAAATTCATTGGCACAAACAGGGAATGTCAAGAAAGCAGTACCTAATTGTGCTTTCATGAATGCTATCAATGAGTATAAATCCATGGAAGGTGCCATGGATCAAGAGGTTGAGACGGAGAAAGAGGACAATGCTAACTCAGACAAAGCTGACTCGGATGAAGCTGACTCAGACATAGACTTGGGCAATGAAGAGGTAGACAACAGGGAATTTGAATTGTTCCCCAATGGTCATTCTGAGTTAGAGGGCGAGCAAGAACTGGCGGACAGGTGGGACGAAGAATGATAGAATTTTTTTTGGACCACATAGATACCATGTCCATTGATGTGAAAGCCAATGTTTTCAACAACATTGCAGGTACTACCTACAATGTCTCAACTGCTTTGTTTAATAGAATTGTTGGGCCCATTTCCTAGTGGTTTGACAGATGCCCATCGTGAACAATAGATTCTACAGTTAAATGACAGACCACAACCATGGACTACAGTTAACTATGTCGACACAATATGTGGCATGACCTTATGTAATAGCATACTACTGTAGCACAACATAGCAATTACATATGCTACATCATACAATGTTAAAGGGGGATGTCAATGGGCACAACAGGTGTGACATAGACAACATAGCCTGTGGTTGACTTTGAGATTTTTGCAGATGTTTGCTGGCAATGGCCTGAGATGGAGGCTGCTGGTTATTTCGGCCACGACCCCTACCACCACGACCTGAACCTGAACCAGAAGGCAAAGTACCTTGGCCTCTACCAGATTGGGATGCAGCACGAGACATTATGAATACTCGGGGGCAGCGGGCGACACTGGCACTTGGGAGACGAGCTGGTGCTATCGGAGCCTGAATCCTGCCGGCCCGGCATGCAATTTTCTGGTTTGTTGACGAAACTTTCACAATACACCTCCTACCTTGAGACACACTAATAACGTTCGCTAGTCCAAGTCCAAGTGATGCCCGCAGAGTAGACCGGCCCAGCATGTCTGTACAAGTGCTCACTCATTGCAACACTATCGTACACTGCAAGAAAATATATGGAATATTGAAAGACAATATGTTGTGACGGGAGGCATAATACAGAACAAATGCAAGAAGCTTCGCCAAGTGGCCGTCACAAGTAGACAGCTAGCACGTTGGGTAGTAGGGGCGACTGCACGAAGAAGAAAAAAAAATACCCAAGCAAAAAAATCCGTGCGATATGCCCGGGCCAAATCAACAAACCGAAACATTGTTCTCGTTTGCGGAGGACCCATCCAACGCCAATCTCACAACGTTGTTCTTCCTATCCTCGTCACGCGTGAACGTATTGTAGCGACGGACAACACGGCTCCATTGCAGGTTCCCGGCGATCACGTCGGCTATTCCATCCGCGTACAGAGTGAGGTATTGATCCATTTCTGGACCAAAAGACGGTAGTTCCCGCCTGCATGCGTGGAAACGTTCGAGAGCTGCTTTAAACAACTTCTCGGCATAATCGAGCCTGCCCTGGAAATCCAGGTGAGCAGTCTCGGGAGTCTTCTCTATGGCTGTCAGAATGTTCATGAGTGCGCCGTCAAAGCCATATTCCTTCTTGAAGGAGTGGATATCCTGGATGAAGCATAGACTAGGTTTTAGCCTAAGGTTTTAGCAGAGTTGGAAGAGTTTTCTCACATTTGAAATAAGTATCGCATCTGTTGCAGCATCCTGCATCTCCTGGACGACTGGACTAGCTAAGACATCGTCGGGAACGTAAAGGCAGCGAGTAATCCGGACGAATACGAAGTATACACAAGTGCCGACCGTCAGCCGACGGCTGATGAGATACGATTGGATGTCAAATGTCGTGTTCTTATTCAGATATACCTTCCGGTCATGCCCTTCTTGGGCCATTTGCATTACCATCTTCTTGTTTTCTGCGACGAACTGGGGCCAGTGAAATGAGCCCACGGCTGCTTTGATGTTGAGCATTAATTCACTGTATCGGAGATGGTTTCACCACGATCAAGCATGGAGCAAATGGTTCGACCAACCTGCGCATCATTTCAATAAGTGGATGCCGAACGCCTTTCGCTTCGCTTCCATCCCGAAGAGTTTCCATCCACAACTGCGAAAGAGCCACGAGGTCTTCGCTTGGACTACGATCACTATACAGATTTTCTAAGCTCATGTGAAGCGAACAACAAAAGGATACGTGCAGTATATCGTCTAACAAGAACCCCGCCGCAGTGAAATCGACAATTCCCCTCAACTGCTGAGAGGAAGCGAGTGGGAATGTCAGGGAAATGCCCAGTGGGGATTGACATTCATATACCTCCTGGTAGCAGGAATCAGAGAGGGTGAATTGATAGACAGGAGCACCCAAGGCACACCACCGCGGAGGGCCCGCCAAGCTTCTTTTCCACCCATGCGTTGAACGCAGTTTCAACCTCCTTGAAGTGGGGATTGATCTCACCACCTGGCTTCTTGGGGAGCAAGGCGAGGAAGTTAGGAAAACGGTATGCTTCTGTGGTCATGAGGGGCGGAGGCGATTTGCCTGCGTGGCAATGGAACATGCAGTATTTGTACCTCTTGGTTATCCCATGACATTATGTGGCGTTATCGCCTGATGAGACTACACAGGGCATTCGAGAAGCAAGAACAAAAGAAAGGGGAGAAACAGGATTCGTACTTACACATAGTGTAAAACCCCCGCCACGCTTTTCTGCTGTGCAAGACATGGTCAAGTTGATGCCAATCTGCATTTGGTTAAGTTGTTTAGCTCATGTCTTACAATCGCTTACCACATACTTTGCCTCCCTACCCACTGATCTGTCAGGCGAAGTTGACAAGACCATGGGCTGAGTCGTCCAATAAAGAAATCCATGCTGTAAGACAAACTTTGGGATCGCTTACGGCAGGACCCCACGTAGTTGGCCAGTCACAAGATCATGTCTGAAAGTCGGGACCACATTTGGCGAGGGAAGCCTCCACTCTTTTGTTGCTACATTCAATCATTCAATGGGCTAGTTCAGGAACTGACCTCCAATCATAGCTTTCAACTTGAACGGCCTGTGGCAGAACCGTCAAGCATAACGTTACACATTGTGAACGCCACTTCAATAAATCAATCAAGTGACCGGTGTTGCTTATCGAATCCCAACCTTGGGATGGTTAGGACAGGAATCCGTGCCGGCTAGGTCCGGCATGGTACCGCACGGGAACGAGCAAATGCTGGCAGGAACCCGAAAGCGTCCTGATAGCTCGGTTGGTCCGTGGGATCATACCTCGTCACAGGTCACTGATGCCGCTCTTGCTGATAAGACAACATCGCCATATCCCTTCTTGCAAGAGGACACATCCTGGACGAACACTTTTGAATTCCAGTTGGAGGATGGAAGAGATTTCTCACATTAGAACATGAGTACGCCAATCTGTATCTCCAGAAAAACCAGATGGGCCAACACATTGTCTGGGAGTAGAGCCGCCGAGTAGACTGGATCAAAGTAACGTGGACGAACATCAGTCGTATTGCCATGTATGATTGGATATCGCGCGTCGCTCGTATGCTTCCCGGTAAAAAGCCCCCTAACCATATTTAACCTCTCGCTCTAAGTAATGAATTGGGACCAATGAAAAGGACCGACGACTGCGTTCATGTTGGGCATTAATTCCCTGTCCCGGAGATGACACTACAAGATGGAGCACGAAGCCGACGGAACCGACCTAAGCATTATTTTGATGAACAAATGTCGAGATCTTTCCCATTCCAGGTCGCTGAGGTCGGTGCCTTCCCACAGCGTCTTAATCCACAGCTCTGACCTGGCCAGAGCCTCTGGACTTGAACAGCGGTCATTATGCGCGCCACGGGCGACCAGGCATATGTGCAAACGACTGACGAAACGGTGTCCATACGTACGCTTTCGCGGATGAGCGTTGTTACCATATAATTGAGAATTCACCTCCTTAAAGTGGGGACGGGCGAGTCGCCAGTTGGATTCGTCGGGAGAAATGCATATAAGTTGGGGAGATGAAAGGTTCCATGGAGTAGCTTGCTTGTATAGTTGTTGTGCACGTTTGTATTTGTAGCTCCGATTCACTCGTTGTACCAGGACCCAAGGAGAAAGTGGCATTAACCCAACTGGCAGTAACGAGTCAATTGATCAGTTTATAAAAGAAGAAAGCGCACTCTGGATGGACCATATCACTCCTTCCCGCCTTGAATTGTTTTGTTTTGTCCCGGCCCGTGTCTGTCCGATTGAAGAGAGTCGGTCATCAATAACCCTAAAATAATACTCGGTTTGCGGATACGAACGAAGCCAGCTAAGCAATCAAGAATGTCGAGACCTCTGATGATCCGGACCGGGAAAGAAAGTAACATGGTGTTCCATTTGCCTTTCCCAGGGATTAGAGCGACAGGGACAAAATGGTGTTTTCGAAGACCCAATACTGTGAATATTACCATATTTGGCCCAAAGCCTTTCGAATTCAACAGACACAAACAAACACTTGACCACGCCGCTTCCAGAGCAACGTTGAACGCAGTTGCTTATGATGTCCACCACGTCAAGGTATGCCTTCCAGTCGCCCTCTGTATCAGATGAGAAACGAGCCTACCACATGCGTCCACCGCGCAGTTCCCGTCCCAGGTCCAACACGCGCCATTCCTCAGATCCGTCCTCGCGCATCTACCTTCGTGTCCCGCACCGCCGCACCCGTCGTCTGGCAATGCTCGTGGTACTCCTGGCGTGCGGCACGCTCGTCTGCTTCGCGTGTGCGTATTGGCTATTCACGACGATGTATGGTCATCTTTCCTCGTCTGTGCGTGTTCTCTTGGTCTCGCAGATTCGGTCTCATTATCTCATATAGTCAACCCGTCCCAGCGCACCAGTTATGAAGAGCATGTCGCGCCTCTCACCACGCCACATGCACCATACCAGGATCCGACTACATCACTTCAACTCGACATCGCCCTCGACGAACCCGATACGCGTCTCAACACCCTCCGCGCCGACCTCGCTACCACTTACCTTGCCTACCTCCCCCACAGCGGTCTCCACAACCAGCGGATCGCGCTCGAAAACGCGCTCACACTCGCACATCTCCTCAACCGCACCCTCCTCGTCCCACCTGCCCGTCTCGGCCCAAAAACCCTGCGCTACGTCCGTTCGAGCACGCTCGCCCGGATGCTCCGGCTCAGCGATAAGCGGCAAGGGCGAAGTCATTGTGCACGTATCCCAGCTGATGTACCGCGGCCCGATGAATGTGTGGATTACATGACGTATACGCTCGTCCCGTGGACGTGGCTGGTAGATTTAGGACCAATCGAGGCCCAGCAGGCGTTCGTACGCGCGTCAAACGGGACTGCGGCGTGGATAGAGGAATGGTTGGGCGTTCGTCCTAACGAGACGCTCTTCCTCCTTGACACAGAGCCATACGAGTACCAGTTCGTGGATACACCTGCGCCGGTACGGGAGGCGGACAAGTACATCCAGACCGTACCCATTGACACGCTCGCTGCCGCGCCTCAGCGCCTCATCCAATTCGGGACGCTCTTTGGCTCCTCACGACTCCGACTGCGGAAGACGGAGAACCGACGGGTACGGGGAGAAGTGAGGCGGCACATGGTGTTTGCGAATGCGGCGTTGAGATTGGCTGCGGAGAGGATCGGGAAGGTGCTTGGGGGAACGTACGTGGGTGCACATGTGCGTGTGGGGGACGGTCGGTTTCAACAGGGGGCACGGGCAAATGTAAGGCTCGTTTGGTGGAAACTGCTTCGGGACGTTCTGGGACTGGATACGCAGACGGCATTGGGGCTCGAGAGGCACGTTCTGTCAACAATGGACGGGGAGATGGCGACGGATGGCGACGACCGAGACACCAACGATGGCAAGGACAACGAGGAGAACGATGACATGGTAGATATGAATGAAATGCTAGGACCACCAGAGATACCCGCAGACATGCACAGTCTGCGTGCACCCCATCCCCCTCTCCCTCCTCTCCCCGACACCTACTTCCCCAAGCTCCCCTGCCGCAACCGACTCCACATAAACGCGAACCTCCGCCGCCTCAACGTGCCCCTGTTCATCGCGACCGATGCACCAGACGGCCTCGACGATCCGCTACTCACATCCTTCGTACGTGCGTTTCCATGCACGTTTATTCTGGGGTCATTCGGCGCAGAGACGGCACATCTCGAGGGGTTGCGGAATGGGCATGATGGGGTGCGTTTGGCGAGATACGTAGCCCCGATCATGGATGCATTGGTGATGGGTGGGGCGTGGGCAGTGGTGGGCACAGAGGAGAGCACGTTTAGCCAGTATGTGAAGGATGTGTTATGGAGGGTGTCGCATGGTTGGGGGATCGTGCAAAGGGGATGAGCAGTTGTGCTATTTTTCGGTGTGTTGTCACTTGGGGTTAATTTGTGGACCTAATCCGCATGTGCGACCTGCCCGATCACTAGTACCCTACAAATTAATGATTGGATCGTGTAGGTAGGGAATCCGACTTCGAGAAGCAGGACAGCAAATACAGCACATCAAAGAACACGACAACCACTAAGAATATTAATACCAGGGCGATAATAATAATTGAACATATGAATCCGAGCGTTCGACTTGCAAGACTCGGACACCGCGCAGTGGGTACCAGGAAAGCAGATGAATCATCGTATACGTCTTTACTCATAAAGTACAAATGCAACAACAACAACAACAAAAGTCACGCCCATGGTTCGATTTTTTGGCAACGTGTTCTGCGATGGCTCCCAAATCTTTCATTCTCTCGTCTCGCTTGGTCTGGAAATGATGTCCGCACGAATATAGTTGTTGTAAATCTCGTCCGACGTCAACAAAGTGTCGGTGCTCGTGGTGGTAGGATACAGGAACGCCGATAATGGCTGCAACATATCACCCTATTAACAAAATAGCAGTACTAAGAAGTGCTCATCTTACCTCGTGAAACTCGATGAATACAGCGGCTTGTGAAGAACCAAAGAGAGAGAGGGAGGGATAGAATTAGCGGTCTTATTCGTCCAATATCAAACGTCAGCTTACATTGAGGAGCGTAGCCGTCACCCTGAAGCCCACTCCCACCGTGGATCTTCTTTCTGTATCCCTCAGTGTCGGCGTGATTGTTCGTGTAGAACATCAAACCGGCTTCTAGAAACGAAAATGACACCGAGGAACCTGTCGGAACCACAAACGTGATAGGGAACGCGCATGCTTACGGTTCGAGTCAAACTCGACAGCAAGACCGGACTTGTCCGAAGAGAGTTTTAACACAGGATCGTTTCGGACGGTCAGTATGTCGTTGACGAGATCGAGCGGATCTGAGAACTCGGTGAGGGGAATCCGGTGAGGGGAGGCGAGCTTGAGGTGAGGTCGAGGGTTCAATAAATAGTAATCGTCTTGCAAAAGAAAAAAGCGTGAGTAGCCCCGAGGTTTGGAGACGGAATAAATAGTTGACGTACCATAGCCAATCCCGGGGAAAAGGTCACCTATACGCTTGTTGTCATGAATGTGTGCGCCACTGCTGTTGTCGGCCGTCGCTACGGGGATGTATTGTCCACTGGGCAGGGAGTTGGGCTGTAGCTCAGCGATGTGGCTTGCCTGACGGGGTAGCGATGGCGACTTAGTCCCGAAGGATTGGGATACACATCAAACGTGACTTACCTTGATAGTCAAATCGTGGTTCAAGACCTTGAGTGCTTCCTCACACTCTTGCAGGCTAGCATCGAGATTAAAACCCCAGTGCTGACGAACAGTGAACATGTGCGCAAACTCAAGCTCTCCACCACACACACCTGCGTCAGGTTGATTGGCGTCACTTTCTTTCGACCTTGAGGCAAGTCGACGAGCTTCGCACGATAGACGATGACGATGCTCCCAAGTTCGTGTTGCGAGGCGGTCGAAGGCTCCATCTTCACTGGTGGTAACAGTACGACGAGCGTCTCCAGATACAGGGTTCCACTGTATCCCTGATCACCATCGGGGGACGTTAACGAGAAGATAACCGCGCTCGCATCCGTTCTCGCCGCGATCGACTGTATCTCCGCCTTGGTAAAGAGCGTCGCGTCGTCCAACCGCACGAGCTTCCGCCAAACACCAGAGTCGAACCCCTCGGGGCCACCGTGAAGGGATACCTCGAGACTTTCTGTACAGGATACACGGAAACTTGAATGAGATCTTGTAACGCTCAGATTTCAAACAAGGGGGTGTCCGAGCGCACCGTTCGTCAGCGCTTCAAAGGAGGATGTGATACCGTTCTTTTCGACGGTGTGCGTCCCAGCGGGCACGCGGTTGGCGTATCGCCCAATGATGGTGTTCGTGTACTTGACGGTACTGTGATCGTTGGGGTCTTCCGGACCGATTACAATATCGTGTGTCTACAAAGGGGGAAAGGTATATCAATGACGATAGTCGTCCATGGTGGATCAGGGTTTTATCCAATACTACGTGCCTTTCCATTGATCTGAACGATGACCCTATGGATGGTGATGCCATGGGGAAGGATCTACGTCGATTGTAAAAGCCGATCAAGTTCAACTTGAACAGAATGACATTCCCACAGTATGGCATTGGCTTACCTCGACTGCCAACGTCGGCGTGAGCGAACCTGGGAGGGCAAGCAAGATGGGTGTGTACGGGTCGGACATGGCTTATATCTAGCGGAAGAGTTCGTGGTCAGTGGTGGATGAACCCGAGGGGCTCCGTTGTCACTCAACCCCACCGCCCTTCATATCGCACTCACGCGTGACCTACCGGACCTAGTCACCGTGCAGTTATCTCGTCTTATCTTTTATCATCCCTCCGCTTTCCGTAGTAAGTACACAATGTCCCAATGCAGATACTTATCAGACGGTAAATAATAGCTTGGTATCACTCGAGGACTTCGACGCCGAAGTTCATTCTGTAAACTTGTATACTGTGGCAAAGAGAGCGCTTAGTCCTGCGAGGAAAAATGAAACGGATCGACGGATCGACTTACCACACACACCACTGCTCGGTTTCGTCGCAAAAATAACTTCTTGCAGTGCCTTTCCTTCGAGATGCCGATACGGACCGTAGCTCGCCTTGATCTTGGCAATGAAGGCGTCGACCTGTGTTTCGTCAATTAATGACACGGTACACCCTCCCCACCCCGCTCCTGTCGTTAACGGAAGCGTGTCAGGAACGTTTGCGTGGATGTTGATAAGAGAACGTAATCAGACCTGTGACACGACTCCCGTAGGCCCCAGCTGCGAGTGCGAGCTGGGTGAGCTCGTCGACTTCCGGGCAGGTGCATTCATACAGCTTTGAACAGCTCTCTTGAGACTCGTTCATCAGCTTCCCGAGTGCCTCAAACACGGAGGTGCCTTGATAGACCACAGGGGATCTCTCCGCAGTCAGGCAGACATTGCGGAATTGGAGTACACGCAACGCTTCGGAATAGCAGTGCTTGGCCCGCTTGTACAATTGGAAGTACGTGGTCTCGACTGTGGGCGGTCAGTGCTCGCATCGCATCTAAAGTCGAAGAGATCTGCCGACCTTCAACCCACGAGAGGTATACATCCTTGAACAGAGCCTCGCTCATGCCCGACCACTCTATCATCGTCTCCAGCGTCACTCCAAGCTGATCTCCATCCCCATCTCCTGCGCCTTCTGGCCTCAAACACTCGACCGCCTGCACCATCCTCTCTAATCCCTCTCTCACCTTGTCCACATCCCCCTCCGTCTGATCCTCTGGCTCGCCCGTGAATCTCGCCATAACCTCTCTCAGTGTGATTCGCTCTCTCGGACCCACCTTGACGCCAAGACGAACCGCAAGCACGCGTGCGGCACCGAGTGATTCGACGACGCGTAGGTTGTACTGGTATTTGGCATGCACCGCCTTATCCGATACGACAAGCGAGTTTGCGCAGACCAACATCGCAGACGGAGAAGAAGGATGATCTGGTCGAGGGCCAGGGAGAGGAATCGGTTCGGCGCTAAGCTTAGGGAAGAAGGAAATGTAGAGCGCAGAACCTGCAAGAGAGATGACGGACGCTGCTTGATCCATTCTGAGACGAGGAACAAGATTAGCATAGAATGGGGGTGAAAGGGAGTAGAAGAGCATATTACGGACCCTCCGCTGTTCACTCCTTTATTGCGTTGTCGGAGATGAGCACGAAATCGATGGAGAATGAGGCACACGCACCAACACGTTTCTCGTTCTCGACGGCCATCTCTACAAGAGTGCCTTTGGTCGGCGCGATGCTTGGGTCTTCGAGGATTCCGTTGACTGCCAGAAATGCCAGCGTGGACGAGACGACCATCGCCGCACTCGACGACAGCCCTGAGCCAGCTGGGACAGTTCCCGTCACAAGCAAATCCACAGGGACAGGCGACGACCCGGGACCGTTCAACTCCGGGTTAAAGTAGTGGTTCAAAACTCCCTGAAACAGTTCATGTCATCTTCAGCAAGTGTACACGGAGCACGAATGGGATGGGCAATGCGACGCACGTAGTATCCAGCTTTCACGTATCCTTCCCATCCTAGCGGAGTCGTGTGGATGTCGAGATGCCACGTGTCGATGCGGACGGCGTCAGCTGGGACGTCTGCTTCCTTGTGCAAAGGCCCCACCGAGGGTTTACGGGTTGGTGCAAAGACTTGACGTGGGTACGTGCGTTGAAGATTCTCTGCGACGACATGCCCGGGAGTGTGATCGTTCACATCGACAGGTGTCCTCGGCGCACATGCAATCAAGATATCATGTTCGATCGCAGTGGGGAAGACGCCAAACAGGGAATAGTCGATGTGTTCACCTTGCAAGCCATACAATCGAAATCGGCGGGATTGTAGTATAGCTCAGCGAACAGAAACCCACCTATAAGGCTAGGGAGATGGACTGGTAAATCACTGGCAGAAACGCCGGAAGGGTCAGTGCCGCCACTCACTTGATGCGTCCTGGCGCACGGGCGATATAAGCCGGTGTCCGTCCGAACTTGGCCTTGAACTCGTGAGCAAGGTTATCCCAGCGTTCGCTGAGGGCTTGTCAAAACTCGGCACTTGAATGCGGAGGAGCAAGAAACTTACGCGTGTTTCAGCGAGGTACCAAGGCTCTGGTATACTTGCTCGAGATTTGTATATACAGGAATGGGAAGAGTGGCAGCCATGAATGTGTGCAATAATAGTGTTCTGAGACCCGCACTAGTAGAAGGAAAGCAATCGTGATAACAATATCTCCTGACTATGGAACACACCAAGTGTTCAAGGGACCCAAGCTGCAGTCGCGGCAGTGCGACGATACCGCTAAGCCCCAAACTACATAGACACACGATACCTACTAACAGTGGTACGTGACAAATATAGCTACAGACGCCGACAGATATCCTCTGAGATACATACTCAAACCAACCCATGAACTATATCGCCACTCTACGACGACGGCGACGGCGGTACAGCAACATAAGGACCCCCAGGACCTCCCCTCCCACGTCCCCTAACTCCTCCGCGTCCGCGTCCTCCACGATCGAACCCTGGACTGAACCCCCTCCCTCGCGTATTATTGAAGCCTCCTCTTGGCGGATAAGGGAACCCTCCTCGACCATATGCTCCACGACCACGTCCAGACGGATTGTGATGGTGGTAAGTAGCGTCGGCAGCGTCTTCATCTTGGTTGCGAGTGCCCGAACCCGATGCATCACGTTGACTATGGTCAGAAGAGGATTGGCTCAGGACTCCCGTTACGCCGTGACCATTCGGTGGTCCTCTCTCTCGTCCGTGGGTGGAGTCTCCTCGGGTTCCATATCCACCAGACGTATAATTCGACACTGGTGCTGCTGACGACCCTGTGGGTGCCGATGTACCTCCTACTGTTGCGTATGTTGCCTTCGGCTGGGGTCCGTTCGCGAAACCAGCGCCGCGTCCTCGATTGGGGTTTGCCATAATAGCGACAGGTGCAGATGCTTGCCTACGTCCATAGTGAGCATCGCAATCTACATCACAGACGTGGAATCAATGGAATCAATGTATACATGCCTTTGGGGAGCTGGTCGGAACCCGGCTGCGGCTGGCTGACCAGGAGCCGGCCGGATAGCAGGGTATGGCCCAGCACGAGGTTTGAAGGGCACGTTTGGACGCGGTGGGGGTGCCGACGTCGGATGCGTTGAAGCAATGAACTGTGGATTGCTCAAGTTCAAACACGAGTTGAACAGCACTGTCGATCCACGGTACTGAGAGCACCTAGAAAAGTAATTCAGTAAGGGACAGGCTCGCGGACAAGGTTTGGCGATAACTGGTCAAGTACCTGTCGCCGAGAGTGATTCCTGCCATGAAAGGGACATCCCAGACAACGTCCATTGATTTCGAGTTGAGTCCGATGACGACGCCTTTCACGGACAACGGTACACCTCCGGAATCCTGCACCATCGTCACGCGATCACCGAGAGCAAAATGTTGATTCTGTAGCCTGTAGATTGCATGCGCAGGTTTGAGGACAGCGTGTCTTGGGATGTTCTTGACCATCGCTTTTTTGATTGCCGTCGTCGACCTGTTCTTGTTGATGCTGTCTGCGCACGTTTCAATTTCGCCCACGGTGTCTTTCGTGAGTTGATCGGAGAAGAGAGAGACAGGCTCAAATTCGCGGACGCCTTTTGATTTGAGCCAGGCTTTGACCTCCTTGACGCGAGCGTCCGCGTTTTCGGTGAAAATGTCAGATGCGCGAGTCATGTCTAAAGGACACCTTAGTCAGTGTACAACGAGAGGGAAGTTAAATTTTTACCATCTCCGTTTTGATCAAGCACTCGGAATACTTCCGGGAACTTCTCCTAAGAACGTACGATGTAAGTAAAGTAAATCGAATCTAAGCGTGGGAGATATTACCTTGTACGCCCGTATCAAATCAATTGTTCTTTCACTGAACTCCCAATGTCGTCCCTCCTTCCGAGAATAGTCGATTACCTTCAAGCTCTTCGCCTCAAACTTGAGACTGAGGCCCAGGTTGTTCTTGGAATTGTCGGATGTTAACACCATGAAACTAGACGTAATTTTGGACAGCGCTCGGCCGGAAATACGGAGCATGTTGGCAGCTTTAAACGAAGGATAGTACTGCTGAGAAACGCGATTCTGCACAATCGCTTTGAACTTGTCGTTCTCAGTTTTATCCGAGGGAAAGAACTATTTGCGACCCGTAAGTCAAAAGAACTGAACGATGATGCATTGTCGCGTACAGCAAGAATGACAGACAGAGCCTCGTTGGTAGTGCTTGCCACTTGGGCCGCGACACCGTATGCGTGTTCCCCGAGGAAGAAAATCTTGCAGCCGTCTGGAAACTCCTCAGACAAAGGTGGCGGTTCCCTCTCGAGGAAACGCGGATCTTCGGAGGCCACTTGCGAGATTGCCATTTGAACCGCCTGCTCGATCTCCTTGTCGGGTCCTTCATAGTCCTTGACAAAGGCTCCTGTCTCTAGGCGTTTCATGCCTATTGCGCCAATGAGTGTTGTAATCTCATTAGACAGGATGCTTACCTTTCAAGGGTTGTACATGAACCAGCACGTCTACATCGCCAGTGATAACCCCACACTTCTTCGAATACATCTGCTCAATCCGCTCCGCCTTCATCTTCCAGTGACTAAGACCGTGCGGTGCATGTGGGTTGGCGATGATCTTCGGTGCACTCCCAGGTATGATCACTACCTCCTCGTATTTGAACAAAGAATCCGAAACAGCGACAACGCGTCCTTCCTGCAGGAAAGGCCAGCCGACAAAGGTACGTTTGCCCAGCATCTCCTTGGCAACTTCCTCCGTCTTGCGGTTCTCATGCGGGTTCTGGATATGCACTATCATCGACTTGTTACGGCTCTCCGATCCATGAATGTTCACGCCATGGGAGCCTAACAGACCCATGTATGGTAGTGTGTCAAGAGATGGGAATCCAGCAAGTGCTTCTGCACCGAGGTAAACACCGTCGCATAAACCGGGAACGAGATGAAGGCCGTCCAATGTAGGAAGGTCGAAAGGCTCCATCACACAGGTGCAGCGATATATGGGGGGGAAGAAGTTTGGTAGAGAGGACGGGTATACAGTCGGCTCTCCGGTACTGAACGAGAATTTGGTGCTGGTTCCGAATGTGTTGCGTCGTTTCTCCTCGGCGGTCAGGCGGTGTTCGCGAGCTAGAAAGGGCGGGGGATTGAGACGACTGTGCTAGGTGAAAAGAGAAAGGCACGCACATGCCATGGCTCTGAGCAGCCTATTTTCATCGATAAATGGGATTTTGACGATCGCTTCCCACTCTTGCTTCTTCCCGTTCAGATCTTGCTCAAACTCCAGGGGATAAAAGTCCAGGATGGGAGAGTTCAGATCAGACATTAAATCCTAAGATACTGTTGTGAGAACAGTCACCACTGCAGGCAAGACGCAAATTACCTGATATGCAAACGGTATGAGGTCCTTGCTTGCCGAGGGCAAGACACCCATTAGCTGCTCGAATGGACGGAAGGGTTTCCCAAGGTCGAACTCGAACGCCATGTCTTCTAAACCTACCAGGTCTTTCGGAACAAATGAGTTATCGTACTGGCGAAAGTCAATAACGGGTATACCTGAAATACGAGGCGCATAATGGTAGTTGTAGAACCAGCTCCAGGAAGCAACGCCACTGTAGTAATAATGCATTACCCACTGCAAGCCTTCAGCATACCTGAATATCAAGGTTCTCATTTGCTCTGGATTGTCGTACGATATGTTCAGCTTCCCCTATTCACAGAACGGTGGTGAGTCCAAACAACCAGCGAGCACGTCCTTTCAACCTGCCTTGTAATGACCGCGCTTCCACTCGTCCATCTTGTCATTGACGGATTTCTCGTGTCGCGCATCAAATCCCCCACCTTCGTCATCATCCTTGACAGGGGCCTTCTCATACTTCTTCAACACACGATCGACAGCTAACCAACTCTCCCCACCATCCTCATCTGAAACATCTTCCCATTGTTCATCGTCTTCGCCTCCGTTGCGTTCAGATCCAGGCTCGGGTATGGGGTCTTCCATCGAACCTGGGAGACGCCACGTGACAAGATTCTGGTCCTCCTCGTCATATTCATCCCAAGTAACGCACAGATGCAAGTCGGTGCTGAGAGTGGAAATAAAATTGCGATCTCGGGAAGGAATGGTGTTTGGCATGGTAAGCGATGTATTGATGTTCGGCCGTTTCCCTAGATTATCCGTCACAAACCTCTCCACCTTGTCAAATATCTCTCGCTGCGCTCGTGTTAAAACTGATACAAAACACCACTGGCATTAGTATCACGAGTGGAGCATGCACGGAAAAGCAACGAACCAAGACCAGTGCGTCTGCGCGCCGTCCCTATTTCGCGTCCATGTTTTCCCTGCTTCCCCTTGAGCCAGCTGGCATCGGCGTATTCTTTCTCGAAAATCTCACGTTCCCAGACCCTCATCTCATCAAGCACCACCTGAAGACGTTTCATGCTGATTGTACCGCTCTCGTTGATATAGCCATCTAGAGATATGACATGAGTAAAGATGATATGGGAAGCAGGAAACAAGCCCACCGAGTGAAGGCAGAACCTTCTTATACACCTCAAATAACCTCTCAAGGCCGTTCTCGTGGATATGTAGATCGGGAAGGTTGGGTAAGAAATCATTCCCGACGAATACGGCGAGAAGTATGAAGTCGTCTATAATACGCTCTAGACTATAGTCGAACGGCAGAACAGGTTCGATATCGCGGAATTCAAGGTTCAGGTATTCGCGCATCAAGGAAAGATGTAGAAGGTAGAAGTTCTGTGACTCTAAACTGTGCATGTGGTGAGAAGAGATTCACAGATATTGAAGGACGTCATACTTTCCACCCCCTTTTTTCTTAGCGGACGGCCCAAACTTGACTTCTTCGCGAAGGAGGCAGAAGTGTGGGTCGTGACTTAGTAAACCCAGCATGATCAGGTCAGCGTCAAGACCATACAAACAATGTCGGACGTTTGGATTGTAGTCCGGTTGTGCGCGCGATAGCCGGATATACTCCATAATCTTGTGCTCTCCTTCCCCAGGGACCTCGTGACCTGAAAGCACGACTTGGATACCCCTCCAATTCGCATCTTCGGTGATCTTCTTATTCACGAAGTATCTCAGTTGCTCCGACAGCTTCATCATGAAGAGGGTCCCTGACAAACATTGTGAGGAATTGAGGCATAACAACATAGGTCACGCACCTGGTGTGATACAATTACTGTCAAATGCTTTTTCAGCGGGGAGCTCCTCTCCCTTTGCCTCCGCTTTCTCACGAACTTCTTTTGCTTCTTTCGCCGTGCGGAAACGACGACTACGTTGTTGATTCATCTTGGCGCGCGGGGCGACACCATCCACAGCCATGAAAAAGAGCTTCTTCGGTTTAATCTTTCCAAATAAGAGGTCCACGTATGCGAATATGGATGTGAATATTTGTTCCTCGGACAGTCGAAAATGCGCATCCTCGTCATTGGGATGCGAGCCTGTGGACGGACATGAAGATGGTAGACTGTTGACTGAGTGTAGGAAATCGTACAGTTGTGTATGATCCCATTGAAGTCGAGGTACAAGTTATCTGGGCAACAAGTTAGCGAGACATGCAACTCTAGAATGTCTCGAATTCTATCACCGAATTCCGGAATCTTGTTCTCCTGAATGAGCTGAGATGTTAATGGGTACCGCTCACTGTGCATTCCTTCAGACCATACAACTCGCGTTTCGCAAAACAATGGCGACTCACGATATATAGCGGAAGAACTGGAGGGCATACAAAGATTATTGCCCCATGTCAACCATTCTGGACCATTACGCACCTTTGGAATACCTTGCAGAGAAATGAACATAAAAAAACTGTTTCAAAACGCACGATAAACGTGACTCACCCATGATGCACGAAAAGATCGAAAGTAAAAGATTCAGACAATAGCAAAATGATGAGTGTGTGGTAGGCACTATGGCGGTGTCGCGACAAAAGACTCACAGCCACATGTTCGCGGAGTCTAAGTTAGTAATCAAGCCTGGACCCCCAGAATCATCTTACCAGTCTACATCTATCTCGAATCATGGTGACAGTCACCGTGTTTTTTCTTTTAAACATTTATTGTTGCTCGTTTTGTCGAATAGGGATGTCCGTGGCTCATACTTCAGCACGACCCAAGGTATCGGGTTGTGTGTACTCCCAAAATCGCGAGCTCTTTGCTCTACATATACGCGCTTATGGGCCACTCGTCACAAGCGCGCTCGAAGCCCTTGCAGCTCCACACCACACTTTGCATGACGATCTGTGTGTCGTTGCACTAATACATCCTTCTGGCCAGTCGTGTGCAGACAGCTCGCAGGAACGGCCCCACGACAGATAGCACCGAACTGATGATGCGAACGTACGTACTACTCGATTGGTATCATGGCACTATCTACGCGCGGACGAATGAGACCGTTGAGGCTGTGGAACCTTGAAAAAATCACGGAGGTCGAGCTCGTGAAACCACGGATTGGGTACGAGGAGCTCTTCTGGGCGTGTATGCCCCCTGATCAGTAAGGCGATTCCCTCTTGTTGGTTAATTAGGATGGATTTCAATTTATCTATGTTAGCAGTGTCCGGCTTCGCCGACGAAGTGTGATTACCCCACTCCTGCGCTCCTTGATCAAGGTACGTCCAGTCGTTCGGCGATCGGGAGTCTCACTCCTGAAGCACTGATATCCATAGCCTCATCCTTGCCACTCGGACCCCTTTTCGATTCCGCGGTCGCTGCGCACAGTGATCCTTGGAAATGACTATATTGCACGCGTTTGGATTTATAACAGCGCACTGTGGTGGGTCCTTGTATCAACTCAAATGCCTGCAAAAGACGAGCCATCAACCAGTCTCTCAGGCGTATCTTGTCTCTCGACGGAATGTGCACGCATATAAGTGGCTGAAAACTTTCCTGCTGGTCTAGGCTGGGCATATGTACATTGGGCGATGTGTACGATCGGGATCGATGTACAAGCGTCAACGATATGGAAATGCAATGCAATGCTTGACATTGAACGCGCCGCTGCCAGATCTCACAGGGTGGTAGAATTAGATCTGTTTGGCCCGCACTTTTCTGTACGCCTGAATACAACCCGCTTGTTGGAACTAGATATGGTATAAAGGCTTCTTTCAACGACCAGTTTTGGACTTCATTGACAGCGTTGAACGAGATGAGTTGCTCGATTCATTTCCTTGAGTAAATGCACTCACAAGTCTGATTTGAGTGACCATACCAGGATGACTACCTTCGTTTGGCGCATTCAATATTACCTGGATTCGCCAAATCAGCGCGATATGGTCGAACAGACATTTCGAAGGGCAAAAAAAGTGTGATTCAGCCCAGGATCGAACTGGGAACCTTCTGTGTGTGAGACAGAAATCATAACCATTAGACCACTGAACCGATACCGTATCTATACGTTGTAGCCCGACTCGAAACCCATGAACGAAATCATCGCAACGGGGCATCGCCAAACATCAAAATGAACGAGTTCTACATCGTACTTCATTTCTTTCCTCTCTCCGGACCAAAGAAATTCAACAGTCCTCCGCGCTTGGGAGCCCCTCCTCTAGGCTTTGGAGCAGATTTTGCTTTGGGCTTCACTACCTTTGGTTTCACCTCCTCCTCGACCTTGGGCTCCGAGGCTTTCTTCGTTTCCCTTCCCTTACCCCTGGGCTTTGTCTCAACTTCCTCCTCTTCCTCAACTGACTCGTACGACGAATAGTCTTCCGTCTCTACAATGCAGTGTCAAGCAATAGCCTCGCGAGGCTTCGCGGGACAACGTACGCATATACCCCTTAGTATCCGTTGCCGTCCGACTTTTGATAACGCGCCGTTTCTTCAGTCCGTTACGGCCAACGGGAACGACCTTGCGCGGTTTTCTCTTCTTCGATACTATCGGTGCGAGATCAGATTCCTCGTCTTCACTGGTTGCAGGTGGCGCTGTCGCTTCTTTCTCAGGTTCGTTCCCTTCTTCTTCCGACTCTTCCTCCTCACGCTGAGGATAGACCTTGCTAACTCTAGCCACGCGATCGACTTGTTCTGTACACTCGATCAACTACGGCTCGATAGTGGTTAAGTGGAAAAACATACCATCGTCGATATCCATCATGGCTCGCAGGCTTATCTCGGAATCCGATGTCATGATACTCTTTCTTTTTGGGCGTCGCCGGCCTAGCATACGAACTTCGCCATCGTCGTCTTCATCCGAACATACCACTCCTTTCTTGACAGATGATCCGGCGGCAGTACTTGGTTTGGCTTTCACTGAGGGCCACTCGAACTCGGACTCTAGATCTGTGTCTACGTGGGGTTTTCTCTTTATCCCTCGCTGAATATAACTCAGTTGAGTCCTTCACACAAGAGAGTGCAAAGGGTACCTTCTGGGTATCTCCAATGGCGACCCCGCTAGATTCGGATTTGGAAACTGGTGGCTTCATCGATCCCAGTCCTGGTTTTTTGCTCGCCGAGGAATCCTTGGTAGTGACAGTCGAATCGGGCTCTGGCTTGGGTTTCTTTTCTTCCTTTGTCTTCTCCGCGACTGGCTCTTTTTCTTTGGTCTTTGCCCTACTCCAGTCTAGTTTGCCTGAAGGCTTCGGCCTGTCTTTAGATTCAGTTTTGGGCTGCGTCGTCGTCGTGGAGACCTGTGCTTTCGTCTCCGAAGAGGGTGGCTTGCCTCTCGTCGCCTGCTGTTCCGCCCTTGTAGGAACTACAGCTCTCGGTGTGGCCTTGGGAGGTACATCCAAGGTTGTTTTGGACGATGATGCTGCACTCTGATAAGTAACACCGGCTTTGAGCTGCAAAGACATCAATGAGAAAGATATGCCAGGAGGCGTCCGCACCAGCCGACCTTTACATGAGACCCTGTAATCTTCCCGGAAACGGAGAAAGATGCTAGTCCACCTTTGGCGTCCGCTCTGTGAACTTTAAAACTTGGAGTACAGACGAGTCCTGCATCCTGCGCTTCCCGCTCAACGAGTGAAAGATGGGTCGACAGCGCATGTACGCACCCCTAATCGCGACGGAGATAGACTGTATATATGCACTGAATGTATGCGAGAAAACTGTGACACGACCTCTAGACAGAGAGTCAGAATAAGTGTGGACCGATCTGTGTGGACGAGATACGCACCATCGAGCGTGGTCGCGTCCACAAGTAGCACCTTGCTCAGAAGTACCACGTCCGTCTCCTCCAGATCCTCCTCAAACTCCAGATCCACGTCCATAATAGAGTCGGATCCTTGCGTTTCTGAGTGCGGACTGACCGTCAGCGCAGGTACCTCTCCAGAGACGAGGTACGTAGGCACAGCTGGCGCATCCGTGCCGCGTACGGCGTCGTAGTAGTGTTGTAACTGGCTTTTCAGACAGGATCAACGAGGGAACGAGAGCGCAGAATTTCGTTTGAAAGAAACGCTCACTTCTTCGCATCGTTGACGTGAATCCCGAGCTCGCGGCTGAGTGACCTGAAGGTGACCTGGAGAAGTGCCGTAGGTGAGAAGTTGCCACGCCGTGCCGTGGCAGGAAGAAACGCGTACGATGCTGCGCTTCACGAAGAGTTCGTTGTCGAGGAAGTCTCTGGCGTGCTTCGTCGCCATCGTGGAACAAGATGAAGTAACTGTGTCTGTGCGCGACGCGTTTGTGGTGTCAATCACTCAGGAAATTGACACCACGCGATATTCCCACTCCTTTCAAGCCAAAGTTGAGAATTTAAGCACTCTTGGGTTTAAAGAACAATGGCAGCAATAAAAAGCAGTAAATCGTGGGTGGAGGATTTTTTCAATTTGATCCAGAGTGCCATGTCTTAATTGACTAGGGTATGTGGCAAATCAGGTCAAGTTTGGCACCACAAATTCTATTCACCCATGGAACAGCTCGTCAAGGCAAAACGAAACGATCATGCGATAGCTTGTCACTTCCATATACATTGGCTTGCACTCTGTGGTTTGTGGTGGGCGGGACTGCCCATGGTTGGGGGCGAAAGTAAATCTCAACAGGTGGGGACCAAGTCTCTTCCTCACAAAGTTACCATATAACAGAAATGATAGGCTCATAAACTCCTGACAACACCTGCAGTGATAGTACCAAGCATTTTTTCCGGTGTGGCCCGTCCAGAAAGTGCATCCAGAAAACATTTCCAGTGTTCATCAGCAGTCTTCACCACATCAAGCTCAGCCAGCTGTGCCCGAGTCGGATGATGTGCATGAAAGACGATCAGATACTCGGACAAGTCGTCCTGTTGTCTGATCTCCAGTGTGTTCTTTCCCGGTCTCATCCGTGATGATATGTCGACACAATGATCGGGGGTCAGCTATAATAAATAAAAGTGGGTTGTAGGATCGCAGTGCGAAAACGATCTAGAATACGTACAAAGAGCGGGGGGGAAAGGGTGATAACGGAGTGTCTCTCCTCGTCGTTGATGCGCAGGGACAACCGGTTTGAATATGGCCAAGAGCATGATGATCGTGACGTCAACTCTTCAATGTCATGCTTACCAGTCTCCGACTTGATCCTGTCAAAGAATTCCGGGAGGCGATAACACCCTAACGAGATGCAGACTCCCTGAGATGCGTCGCTGCGTGATAACGTAATGTCAAGTTCGCTCAACGCCAGGATAACTTGCACGTACGACGGGTGAAATTTCCTGTTTACCCACTTTGATATCTTGGAAAAAATACTTTCATTCATGCTGATATCGATTATATGGGTATGAGCGAATGGTTTCCCCTGCGTGCTGTGAATAACGGTCATCTCGTCATCCCATCGTCGTTGGCTCGCATCCACCCCCGATCGTTGAAGCTGACTGGGTGACGTTTGCGAGATTCTGAAATTGAAACTTAGAGGTGGTTCCAAGGCATTCACGAGAGGTGGGAGAATTGGACTCCGGAGCTGTAACATCCGGGGAGATTGTGGTGGAGTCGGTTCTAATTTGCTAGGGGGTTCTGATGAGAGACTCTCGGAACCTAGATCCGGAGTTGATGATTCCATTGATTCCATCTTATCCAACGTGGTTTCGGGAAGCGGTGCAGACGGACGAGCGGATATACAAGATTCACCGTTGACAAACGGAGTCTCGACCAAGGGGTATTGATGGTCTCCCAGAGGTATTTCCAGTTTAATGGAGGATTCATTCGATGACGTAGGAATCATTTGTGGCCCTGGCGATGGCAACTCATTCCGCGAAACTTCCTGTACGTCACGGGTTTCCGATATTGCCACGGAACGAGCATCAGAGTTCATCCTTTCTAAGGATGGGTTTTGCTCATCAACGTCCATCCGGATGGAAACATCTTCAACGTTTTCGAATGATCCGGCCTTCTCGGCCGATGGCTCGGAAGGAGGAATCCGACGAGGTAAGCGGCGGGACGGCACCATACGAGCCGTCTTCTTCTTTGGAGATGGTGACTGTCTGGGAATATGGGGTGTGTCAGACGCTAGTGGCGGCGAAGACTCATTGGCCTTGAATGAGGATGCGCTAGGGTCCTCGTTCACTACGGCGATACCCTGATTGGATTTAAACCAATCGAGATCACGAGCTACGAGCTCCTCTGGAAGCTCAGCTCTCCGTACACGTCTGGGCTGAGGCTTCGAGGGTATTGTTTGGGAGATGTTTTCGTCGAGATCCTGTGGTTTAATCGTAACAGCGGAAGCGATGGACGGAATTGCCTTGATTTGGCCCGATGACGCTACCTCACAAGGGTTATGCGCTTGAGGTGCATCGTCGTGAACAGACCCATCGGGAATCGCTTTCACGGCGCTTGGTGCTGAAGGGGAAGGTTGAATCTGCCACATTGATCTTTGAGGGCCGGATACGGGCGACATTGTGGGTTGTATATGGACTGGAAAAGCGAGCGTGGGTGATGGAATGCTGGTCGGATTGAAATTCCAAGGATGCCATTGTGTGAATCTGGTTAATAAGGGGTTGCCAAGGAAGGACCTACTTGGCGATAACAGATCCTTGAGGTAGCACATTATCATGAGCAGTACTTGCGGACACTCTGGAAAGGGACAGTTTTGTATCGATAATTACGCGTTGCAGTCTCGCTATGGAGAGATGATCAAACGGAGATGAACTCGCTGGAAAAAACACTAACACTGTAGTTCATTCTCTGGAAACAGGTGCCTGAATGGAATTACTGCTAGAATTAGCAGTCGCAGATGTTCCGCAAGTTCCACGATGGCGGGGTGGTGCATGAATGTATCCATAAAAGCCGAAAGCGCAATCTGGAACCAAAAGAGAGAAACGGCATCCGCTAACGATCAGTCTCTCTAGGGGAAGGATGATTTCCCACCTCGAGAAGCTCGACGATCTATTGTATTAGGCGATTGGTATGGCATGCTTGGCTGTGAGGTAGCTTCTTACCTTGGGACGAGCGACTGGATAGTACGCCTTCTCTGAACTTAACCAGACAGCAAGTTTGTGAGCAGTGTTAACAAAATCCTTGGTATCCGTTGATGCAAGTTTCCTGGCGAAAACCGGGAAGATCTTTTCATTCGAGTTGACGGCGGCGCTGTGGGCTGATTTCATGGCCTCGATGTCGGGGTTGGGACTCGAAGAAGGAGACCCTTCGAAGAAGAAAATCAGATGAATTACAAAAGTTTGACTGTCAACTTGCCACCTTGGACGGCATGCTGCATGTTGGTCTCGAGGTATGAACAGAATGGCACATCACGTGGGAGCGACACTATCAAAACGTCTCCGAGTCATATTCGATGCCACTACTGCTTTCACGGTGTTATCCGGTCCACGAATTGGACGACGGTGACCAGTCGGACCATCACTACCAGAGCCGAGAACGCGAACAACGAATAAACCAGGGCATCTCCAGAGACTCTGCCCGACCAGAGCATGCAACAGGCCTTGTGTTTATGCCCGTTCCCTAGCTGTCCGTCCATTTCTACCTGGTTAGATGCGAACAGGAACGGTGAAAAGACCCGTGCTTTGCAAAAGTGTCGGTGCGGGATCACATCTACATTCCTTGATACCTGTGACGCTGACGACAAACATACATTTTCCCTGTGTAGTTGTCGATGTCGAATTCTCAGCCGCGTTACTAAAGGTTGTCTACTTGTTCTCAAATCTAGCTGACGACCGCATCCAGCCTTCTACCATCCACCCCTGGGTATCCGTCTATACACGAAACGATGGCCAGCCGTTGACCCTCTCCAGGCAATCGCCAGACTTGTCCCATACGCCATCTTATATACAAATATCCGGTCTATACGATGGCCAAAAATCGTCTGGGGTGCATCCGTGACAAACAGCCTCACAACCACTCGACCGTTGCAGGCGGCTTGGAGGAGATGTCGTAGGTAACGCGGTTCACACCCTTCACTTCGTTCGTAATACGCGAGGAAATCCGCTTCAAGACCTCTGTCGGGAAAACATACCTGCGTGCCAGAAAGCAACAAGCGAAATGGAATATCATGTTTGCGTCATGGGCTGGCAACAAGAGACAAAAAGCCAACCCACCAATCAGCTGTCATGAAATCCTCAGTCTGCACCGCACGCAGCGCGATGACCTTGATTTAGGACGTTAGAACACACGCGAAAGGCGCTCGGGACGGGTAGAAAGCTTACTTGCTCATACGTTCGCTTGTCGCCCATAACTCCGACTGCCTTGACGGGGAGGAGAACCGCGAACGCCTGGCTGATGAGGTTGTAAAGATTCGCTCTGCGGATCTCTTCGATGTAGATGTTGTCGGCCTGTTGCAAGATCTTCACTTGTTCGCGCGTGACGGGGCCGAGGATTCGGATAGCAAGACCGGGCCCTGGGAATGGATGGCGCTGAACCAGCGGAGCAGGGATCGACAGCAACCGACCCAACGCGCGAACTTCATCTACAACCAAGGAGTCAGTGATCCGTATACCGACCGCATTTCTGATAAATGGTATATCAACTCACCCTTGAACAGCTCGCGTAGGGGCTCGATGAGTTTCAACTTCATATCTTTCAGCAATCCACCGACATTATGGTGTGTCTTGATCGTGGCGCTTGGACCCTTGAAGCTGATACTCTCGATGACGTCCGGGTAGAGCGTGCCCTGTAGCAACCATTCGACTCGGCCTTTTACCTCATCATGTTGTTTTTCCTCTTCCTCAGCCGTAGCTTCAATCTTGGCAGCTTCAGCTTCGAAGACGTTGATGAAGGTGTTGCCGATGATTTTGCGCTTCTGTTCTGGATCTTCTACGCCTTCGAGACGCGAGAGAAAAAGATCGGATGCATCGACAACCGTGAGGTTGACACCAAGATCTTTGTTGAGCATCTCGTTGACCTGTTTAGCTTCATCGAGACGGAGGACACCATTGTCAACCATGATGGCGTGGAAGCTAGTGGTTTGGACAAGTCAGTTAACCTATTGATACGGGATATACGGGTAATTGTCTCGTACCGATCACCAATAGCTTCATGCATGAGCTTGGCTGCGACGGTGCTATCAACGCCTCCGCTGACTGCACCAATAACGCGTCCTTTGGGTCCACAGATATCTTTTATGCGTGATATCTCCTTCCCGATGAACTCTTCCTGAAAGGGTGCATCATCAAATTTTCCAACCCACTTGTAATCTTGAAACACAAATGAAGCTTACCATCGTCCAGTTTGCTCTGCACTCGCAGATGCGGAGAATAAAACGAGAGATGACTGCTTTGCCTTTCGGGCTATGGGTGACCTCGGGATGGAACTGGATACCGTAGATGGGCTTCGTGTCGTGAGCGATGGCGGCAAACGGAGCAGTCTGAGTGCGACCGATGGCATGGAAATCCTTGGGTGGATCCTGGAGTTGATCTCCGTGGGACATCCAGACCTAGTAAGCCGAACCCATGCTTGTGATGAAAAAGCGATGTCGTGTCATGACTCATGGACGAGAGGTGCCCACCTGCATTTCATTACCTAGGCCCTCGAAGAGTGCATCGACAGAGTCCTGGCCAAACCGAGTAATCTGAATGGTTGCATGGCCGTACTCGCGATGATCACACTTCGCGACTTGACCTTTGAGGTTCCACGCGATTTCCTGTCAAGTATCGTAGACACGATACGTAAGGCCGTCCAGTCGCAGGCGAACACGAACCTGCAATCCATAACAAATGCCAAGGATCGGGACATCAAGTTCGAAAATCGCAGGATCGGCGTGTGGTGCGTCGGAATCGTACACCGAATACGGAGATCCGGAGAGAATGATGCCTGTGGCAAAGTCCCCGATGTCAGTGTTCTGGCCGTGGATGTTGTAAGAGACGATGAAGCACACCTTTAGGCTTGAAATGGACGTCTTTAAGGAGCGTCGTACAGGGCATCAACTCTGCATAGACTTTTAATTCACGACATCTCCTCGTGATAAGATGGCTGTACTGTAAAGGTGATGGGGGAATGAACACAAAATTGGCGTATGGTCACCGAAGATAAGGATGGAACAAACCTGCGATCCAAAATCCAGGATCAGGATGGTGTCGAACTGATCGTGAATTTCTGCCATCCCGCACTGATTGAAGTTCGTTAGAATCGGGCGCACTTTCCTTGGGGGATGCAAGTAAATTATATAAGCAGTTTGAAACAGTAATGACTTTCGCGATAAGGAATAAACAGTGTTGACGAACTCATTTGACAGATGCGGCGGCGGCCCGTCTCGGAAGATAGGATAGCTAGGGTCAGTACGCTATCGCAGAGGTGGGCTAAGGGTGCGGATTCCCGTGGCCGCCGCTGTCGGGACCAAGATCGGGGACTCCCGGCTGACTGACTGGATCTACTACGTTGAGCGCCGTTGCTACTAAATTCTCTACGCTTGACCTTGTGACGAGTGTGCCAAGTAAATGAAATGACCCCCCAGGAAAAAAAAAAATTCAGTGCGGGACGTACGCTGGTCGGAATGGTCTCATAGAATTGGGGGGATATATGTAGTACGCGCGGTTCCTACGCAGTGACCGAGAAGATCACACAGAGTACTGGCACACTGCTTCACGACGCGTATAGTAGAATCATATATCGATACGTTTGTTCCGTACCCTGTCATGTCCACTCCACCTCGAGGTTGCACCCGCTCGAATCGAGTGCCCACCTTCCCGAGCCGCGCCTAGCGAACATGGTCAACCCAGAAAAACGGTCGAGGGACCGAGGCCCCAGCAGATTAACATGATGATTAAGGTAACGCTATCCCCCACAACGTCGCATCCTCAGCTTCGGGTCGCTCCGGGCCTTCATATTGACAGCGTGTCTTTCCACCGTTCAACGACAGTCTCGCTTTTGAATACCTCGTGCAGTACCTCCCTCACATCCTCCACGTACACAAAGCGGATCCCGGTCTTGACGCTCTCTGGAACGTTCTCCTCAATATCAGCACGGTTGGCAGCGGGTGCAAGGATCGTCTTAATGCCTGCTCGGTGTGCCGCGAGGATCTTCTCCTTCAGCCCACCGACAGGGAGAACTTGACCCACGAGGGAGATTTCGCCGGTCATCGCTACCACAAGACAGTGCACGTCAGCTATATACAAGGACCACCAAACAAATGCTTACCAATGTCAGGGCTTATCTGTGTTTTCGTAAAGAGCGAGACGAAAGCAGATAAGATAGCGGTCCCAGCGCTCGGCCCTTCCTTGCCAATGCTACCCTCGGGCATATGCACATGAATGTCCCGATCGGTCAAAAATTGCTCGTCCGGCGACGTGGTTATCCCGAGTTCGTATGCGTGTGCTTTGACCCAGCTCAGACCGATCTGCGCGCTTTCTCGGATGACCTCGCCAAGCTTTCCAGTCAGCTGCAGACCACCTTTGCCTGGCATGCTCTAGCCTGTGCGTGAGCTCAAGTTGTCGCGCAAATACGTGCCAAGCGCTTACCGTGGCTTCGACAGGCATAACAGCGCCAGACCCATTGCCCAGATAACCTAGACCCGTACTAACGCCGGGTGGCGGAGGAGCGACGTACATCCTATCCTTGTGGTACACAGGGGGGCCGACATAATCCTTGAGATTCTCCGGAGTGATCCTGACATGAATGTGTTCAGGGACTCTGAGTGGTTGGCGCTCTTGAGTAGTCACGGTTTTGCGCTCTGATGATTCGTGGGTCGAGGTTTCGGCAGAGTTTTCACTTGATTCGTTTGGTTGTGGCTCCTGAGATTCTACTGTCCGCGGTTCCGCAACAGATACTTTGGGGTTGGGGGTTGGTTCGGGGAACACGTCCTCCCCAAGGTCCAGGATCAGCTTGAGCGCTGCTTTCCGGTATATCTGCAACAATTTGCGAGGGGACATCAGATACTATTACAAGATGGTCCCCATAGAATCGTACCTTGTCGATGTGCTTCTTCAAGTTTCGCACACCACTCTCACGACAGTAATACTTGATGAGCACATCCACGGTAGACGGATCGAGGAGGACGTCTGCGTCTTTGAGGCCAGAGGCTTCCTTTGCTTGAGGACCAAGGTACTTCTCTGCAATGACACATTTCTCCTCCGAGACGTAGCCGCTGACTTCGAGAACCTCCATTCGATCGAGCAAGGGAGCGGGTATAGTATCAAGAGTATTCGCTAACACGGCATCCGTGAGCGCAATTCTCGGAAAGGTGTCGGGGATACTCACCGGTGCAAACGAAGAGAACACGGGAAAGATCGACGGGGACATCCATACTTTATGTGCCAAGTCAGCTCACCGTTCAACATCAGGGAACGGGAAACCAACACGCACTAGTGGTCTAAGAACCCATTGTTCTGTTCAGGGTCCAACATCTCTAGCAACGCGCTCGCTGGATCACCATTGATCCCCCTTCCGATCTTGTCCACTTCGTCGATCAAAACTAGGGGATTCTCGGTGCCAACCCTCTTCAAGGCTTGGATTATCTTTCCGGGGAGCGCACCAACATATGTCCTCCGATGCCCTTTAATCTCAGCAACGTCAGTTAAGCCGCCGACCGAGAACCGGAAGAATTGTCTGTTTAATGCACGTGCAATAGATTTGCCGATAGAGGTTTTCCCGACACCAGGAGGACCGACTAGGCAAATGATCTTGCCTTCGACCGTCCCGCGAAGTTTACCGACAGCAAGGAACTCAAGGATACGATCTTTGACGTCCTTGAGGCCGTAATGATCTTCGTCGAGGACCTTCTGGGCATGCATGATGGAGTAGTTCTCCGGAGAATGCTGACCCCAAGGGATCTAGAACGAGATATGAATACATCAATAGTACTAAAAAGAAGCAAAACCAACCTGGGTAAGCCATTCAAGATAGTTGCGGGTCACGTTCGCCTCCGAAGCCGCAGGTTCCAAGCCCATAAGTTTATTCAGTTCCTCGTCAAAAACCTTCCGAACACCCTCGGGCATTTTCAACGCAGCAGCCCGCTCCTTGAACTTTTCGATGAGCTTGTCCTTGCCGTCCGACTCCATGCCAAGTTCCTTCTTGATGCCTTTCAGCTGCTCCATCAAGTAGTACTCGCGCTGTCTCTTGGCAATCTTGCTATCGACGTCGCGAGAGAGCTTACTCTGCAACTGAGCGTTGATGAGCTCTTTCTTGAGTACCAAGAGGGCTTTGCGCAGACGGTCCTCCACAGCGAGACTCTCCAAGACATCCTGAAGCTCGCCAACTTCGCCACTTGACACAGCCGCGGCGAAGTCTGCAAGCTTATCGGGCTCGTCGAAGACATTCGAAGCGACTTGATTGATCGAGAAGTTGGTAATCTGATCACGGAAGAGTGGGTTGAGCTGGGCGATGTCCTTGAACACAGAGACGATTTCTGACATGAAGGCGCGGATATACTGGTCGTCCTTGTTGTAGGGTTGAGTGAGAAGGTTCTCGACATGGACAATCGAGATGGTATGGTTGTGCAAGAACGACGTCTGTACCGGACCTGTCGACATATCAAAATCAGAACGTATAGCCATATCATCTTAAGTTTACCAGGGATCTTGGAGACCTCGCCCTTGGCGTACTCGGGCGACGGGGACAGGGGTGGCGTCTCCGGTGGAGTGACAGTTTGGGCATCTTCCGGTGCAACCTTGGCGAGAGGTGGATGTTCTCCAGCCTTGAGCAATTCCGTTATCTTTATCCGCCTGTGAGGATACAAGACGGCCGTAAGACCTTCCTCCCTTTCTTCGCCCGAACCAGTAGTTGCGGAAAATACGCTCGTGATTTGAGCGAAGACGCCGACGGGGTGCACTGAATTAATGTCCGTGATGACGTCGCTGTCGGCGTTCTCGTCCTTGAGAAGGAAAGCCCCGAGGTAGGGTTGTCCACGCTTCATCATCTCCTTGATTGCAGCGACTACTGCGGGATTGCGAACGACAACAGCCTTGTAAAAGCCAGGAAAGAGAGGGCGTCGAGCGATAGGGAGAGCAAGGACCTGTGGATATATTTCCGGGACGGACTGTTTGGCTATCGAACTCGGGGTGGGAGTCTGTTGAGGTGGGGGAGGCTGGGAATCGGCCGGATCACTGTCGTCCCCACTCGAGGACGAGGGAGGCGAACTCGCTGAGGAACCCGCGGGATCCTCATCCTGCGAGCTTTCCAGGCGTACATGGTCACCACTCGTCTTGCCCGTCGACTCGGTGGCGTCGGACTCCTCTTCTGGCTCGGCGACGTCAGTGGGGTCGTCCGACTTGTTGTTCGACCAGCGTGGGTAGTACAGGAGCGGTGAAGACCGCGCAGAGGAGAGCCTTGAAGATGTAAAGGACCTCTGACTGGCCAATTGGTTGGCAATCAGAGAGCCTGGTGAGACTGTGGGTCGGAATGAGAACGCGTGCAGTGGTGTTGCCTGTCTAGAAGTCAACTGGCGTGCACGGCACGAGGTGCTGGCCCGAAAGCCACGAGCGAAGGGCATTGGAAGGCAGACGACCTCCACACCCAGATAGAAGAACTTGCGCTCCGACGTGGAGCCCGGTTAGTGAACGACGCAGAATACAAAGTTGTTCAGCAAGGCAAAATGCGTACCGAGCTAGGATGACTCAGCAGCATTTCCCAGGTCAAAGTCTACCTTGTGTAAATACCCATAAGTAGTAAACTAAGTTCATTCTCTCATATCCCTTCGAATCAATTGTCTCTGCCAACTAGTCAGCTCCATAGTGTTTTGCAGAGACCTTTGGAATTACAAGGATGCAAGAATCAGCATCGAAACATCAATCAAACGCCTTGCGTAAAGTACTGTACTCCTGAGCCCGCGGGTCAACATGTACATGTTCATTGTCAATGTGCTACAGCGCACGGGCAAATCATAGCAGGAAAGTCACACGTACAGATAAACCTACATGTTTCTACCATCTACATAGTTAAACAAGAATCGCTGACCCTTCGAGAACCTAACCCTCTGCGTAGTCTGCTACGTCGTTTCACTTGTGCAGGTCCTTGAACATTGACGCAACGGACAAGCATCGATCACTCGGCGCTGAAAGTCCAGTCGTGAGCCATCATGGTCCTTGCTGCCCTTGCTGCTCGTGAGATCTCGACCCCGTCGATCCATCAGGGTTGACCATTCCCGAGGTGTTTGAGAGGTACGCCGCCCAGTCGTTTACCCTAACTAAACCGTCCCGTCGATCATCTTCACAAGAGATCTTGGAGGCGAAAAAAAAAGTACCCGAAGCCAGTTGGCGCAGATGATCACATCGTAATCGTGTCCGGGTCCACAACCAACATCGCATTCGTCTGCATCGTCGATGCGGCCACAGTAGCGTCCATGAATGCCTGTGAATCGTTCACGGCCGATTGGCTCCTATTACCATAGCCGACCGAGTTGTGCGCAGAAAAACCCCGAGATATTAAAAGGCACGATGCCTGACGTGAGAAGCATTCCTGGTAAGTTGATATATCCCGTCCTTATTGTCACAGGCACAATCGTTGACTGAACAATTCCACGTTAATTCCGTCATACCCCCGAAAAATTTTACAATAGGAGATGAAGCGAGGTTGTCGCTATCGAAATGTCACCCGGTCCCTTCTCAATATCCAATTTTACGAAAAGTGGTACA
>JBBPRS010000248.1:0-33034 GCA_038093155.1 Boletus huronensis | reverse complement strand
CATAAGCAAGTGCTATGCACTAGGATTACTGGGTAATCAGGGATAATTTTCATTTTTATCACCCTTATGATTCTCTTTTCTTATCTCTGACTTTCAGAACACTTTTATCTTATTCTTCTTAGAAAAGGGCAGTTAACTCTGTAAGGCCCAGCGCTCATAACCATACAAGGGATGCTATCATTTATCTTTTGTCCTTATCTAATCATATCTTAATCACCTGGAGTGTTATCACTCCACTAAAGCTCATATCAGTGATCTAGATGATCTAGATCTTTTATCTCTTTATCTTATCTTTTGGACTTAGACATTTTCCTCTTTCTAGATCTTAGATCAGATCTATATATGTATGTTCCTAGATCAGATCTGTGATCTGATCACAATGGCTATGTCTTTTCCTTTTTTTCACAATCACTGTATGTTTTCCTCATATCATGCTTCCATTCCATTACAGCACTTGATGTGCATGTATTTAATCTCCATTCCATAGCCTTATGGCTATGCTATGCTTCTCTTCCATTCTTGATCCATGCACACTCCTCCTGTATTTAATTAGCTGCCACAGATCTGAATCTAGTAGATCAGATCTACCCACATGTATTTAATTTAGTATGAATATATAAACCCAAGGAGCCTAGCACTGGATCCCCAGTCTAGTTCTCTTTGGATATTTCCCTCCATTGAGTCCCACTCAGTTTCCCTCTCAGTCATCAAGGGCTAGTCCCCTTGCTAGTCCCCAGTCCCAGTTTAGGTGTTGGTTTGGTTTGCCCTAGGCTTAGTTAGCCCTTTGGAGCCATTTCACTTACCTTCTATGATTTCCAGATCAAAATAAGAAATGGTCATTGTCACCAATATGTCACAATGCACAACTCACTCGCTATAATTGCAAAAAGCAGAAAAAAAATACACATGGAATCATTACTAATCACTTGTATCAGCATGTAATAATGCATAACTCACTTTCTATGATTTCCAGAGTGATACAAAGGATGGATGTGGCATTATCAGCCTAATCACTGTCACTGATATATCACAATGGACAACTCACTTGCTATGATTTCCAGGGGAAGATGCAGAATGGACATAAATTCATCAGCATGATTATTATCACCAGCATGCCACAATGCATGCACAACTCACCCACTATTATGAATGAGCATGGGATCATCAGCATGATTGCACTCAGTAACATCCCACCATGCCTACACAACTCACCAACTATGATTGCCAGAACAGGATGAAGGATGGACATGGGATCATTAGTATGACCACTTTGCTCAACATGCCACAATGGACAACTCACAGTCTATAATTGACAGCCAGAGCAGGATGAAACATAAAATGAGATAATGTTCATTTACAATTACATACCACAGTGCATAACTCACCCCCTATGGTTGCCAAAGCAGGATGAAAAATGGACATGGTATAATCCTCATGAGAACTTATATCAACATGTCACAATGGACAACTCACATACTATAATTTCCAGAATAGCATGCAAAATGATTATAAGATCATCAAAGAATCATTCATGTGCCAGAATGCACAACTCACTTGCTATGATTGCCAGAAAATGAACATGGAACCCTTAGCATGATGACTCTCACCAACATGCCAAAATGCACAACTTGCCTCCTATAATATGGCACAAAGACATGGGATCATCAGCTGATCAACTTTGCCATATGCCACAACACACAACTCACATTCTACAATTGTCACAAGATAAAGAATGGACATGGACACATTAGTGTCAATGGTACCCATATGCCACAATTTACAACTCACCCACTATTAATTGCCAAGGATGCACAATGAATATGGCTCATCAGCATAGTCACCCCCACCAACATGCCACAATTCACAACTTACATACTATGATTTCCAGAGCAGGGTGCAGAATGGGCATGGGATTAATAGCATGATCACTTTTGCCAACATGCCAAATGAACAGCTCACCAACTATGATTGCCAAAGCAGGATGAAGAATGGACATGAACATGGGATCATCAGCATATCACTCTCATTAATATGCCATAATGGACAACTTACATCCTGTGATTACCAGAGTAGGATTGGAGGTGGGTACAGAATCATCATCATGATCCCTCTCATTAGTATGCCACAATTCACAACTCACATACTGTGATTGCCAGGCATGACAAAGGAAGACATGAAATTATCAGCTTGATCACTCTCACCAACATGCCACAGCATACAACTCATTTCCTATGATTGCCAGAGCAGGATAAAGGATGGATATGAGATTATCAGCTTGATCATTCCCACACAACATGCTACAATTACTCACAGGCTACAATCAGCCAAGCAAGACCACAGATAAGCACATTCACAAATAAAACATAGAAACATTTCCTTACCCCAATATGAGGAAACCAACATACAAGCTTACTAAGTCCAACTTCACCCATAGTAATACCTCTGGGATATGCAGAATTGTACATCACATCTGCAGCACATATTAAGCTTCATCAAAATGGAAGAGTGTTAGGCCATCAATGCAATAAAGCTTGTTGGGGTAACCCACTCTTGAACTGCATATTTGACACAAAGTGCAATGTTTGCCTCCTGGGCTGAAATCAATAACATTTGCAAAGCTTCTTCACTTAGGACAGCTGTTGTGGTTTCCAAGAGACTTTTGCACCCCTCATTAGACTTATGCATGTCTAGCACATGGATTTAAACAGGACCTAGTGTATGTATGATAAAGGACAAAACACCAACCTTGAATCTGGACAAAGGACCTTGGGGCATGCTGCATGTGGGAAAGACGACCCCATACATCAGCTCTATTGAATATCCCTTCGATGAGTGCCTTGGCCTTGGAAATCTGCTCTGGTAACGGCAGTTGTCGATCCACAGGTGCTAATTTTCCCAGTGCTACAGGGAAAAGTGCATCAAATTTCGTGAACAGCACGACAACAGGAACTGAGTAGACCATCAGCTTGAAAAGACTGAAGTGATGAAAAGTTCACCATCCCCGGGATCACATTCCCCGAAAAACATCTCCTCAGCACGTTGGATTGCTCGATCGAGTTTATCCATCGGGATGCAATACCTGTATGAGATGTGATCAAAATACTGTGACACACGACTGTACTATTTACCATATCGCATGAATGCGTTTTTTGAGAATGGTGGTCCTTGCACGACCTGTGATAAATTTCTTCATTTGCAGGAATTCACCTTCACGGCCAGCTTCGAAGCCCTGTGAATCATGAAAGACAAGTTTCTCGTTGCTCCGGAAAATCAGCTCGTTCTCGATGTTGTGGATTCCGCGCTAACAACGATTAGCCACATCGTCGTGAATGGCTCAACATAACGTGTAACAAGCCTCACCCCCCTGGAGCCCTCGACTTGCGACAGATCGATCTGACCACATGTGTTTAGCGCGTGACAGAAGGTATGCATCGACATATATTCATACCTTATTCCCATCACCATCGTAGATCTCTGGGTTTTCCGTAGAGTTGCATATCCTTTGAAGGATGGTGGTTTTGCCAGCGTTCGCTCGTCCGACGATAAGGATCCTGAAGCGACCAAACTTCTCTCGGAGGTGCTCGAAATCTTCTGTGTTTTCTGTCGACATTTTGAGAGCGTACAGTGGTGCGTAAAAAAGAGTACGGTTTAGAGTCGAGGTTTCTTGCCAGCGGGTGGAGGTAAAAGTTCGGAGGAAAGAAGGGCTAGGCTACCGATACGAATTGATCGGGGTTCCCGGGCCGCTGCCCGGGAGCGATTCCTCAGTGAAGCCTGGTGATCATTTTCGTCACCCGTGCGATCGGATGTTCCCATTTTCGTTTTCGAGCAGCGTTCTTTTCGACTAGCTTGCCGTTGTCATCCTATTTCTTGTCCATCAAGGGCTCACATTGGTTGGCTACTCTTCGTTCCGAGTACCCCAAAGTGAATTAAACATGAGATCATAGCAACAAATTGTGGGGTATATACAAACTATATATGCAAGTTATCATCGACAAAGAAAAGCAAGAGCGTCAATAAACTAGTCCTCAGCGTCAGATTCCCCAGTCGATGCGTGTTCCACCTCGTCGGCCTCTTCTTCGCCCATGCACTTGACAACGATAGGTGATTGATTCGGTAAACGCTGGGAAAACACAGAAGGTTTCACCGTCAACGTGACAAAAATAGTCGAGCGGAACGCAGGCCGACTCACCACAAATGCGTATTTACACACCAAGAAACCGCCCTTGTTGAGCCCCTTTTCTTGCCAGTACTGTACCCGTGTACCAGTCAATTCCCGGTCAGACATCATTCCCGGGTGGGTGCTCACCTTCTTCACGACATACAGGCCATCATATCGATATCTGTGGCGAAGGTTGGATTGGCGACTGTGAGCAGGAAGTGTGCTTGTTCTTACCCTTCGCTTGGTCCATACTTGGACCGAAGCTTGTATCCTCTGATGACACGTACAGGCTTGCCTGTCTCCGCGGAGCGCTTCAGAAAGACAACGTTGAGCTGACGGAAACGGCACGAGGATTTCAAACGGGCATGGGAATGAGCGTACCTTCAGTGCCTTGTTGTGGTTGTGTTCGAATGATTGGTCAAAGCTTTGTTCAGCAGTTCGGAGCTGTAAACGGGTCGGATCGAACCCCGTGAAGTTCAGCTAGACTACTCACGTTTTTTGGAGCCGCCTTCGTCCCTTTGAGATCTCTACCACCTGTCAGGGGTGAGCATCAGTCATCAAGGCAACATTTGCAACAAACGAATTCAACTTTCCTGCACCTGTATATGTGCTATGGAACGTAACTACTTGAATGACGCACAATAAAGTATAAGCATCAGACTTACAACGCATAGCCGTCGTCAACATCATCATCGTATCCCCCCGAAAGCGCGACGGAATAAGCCCCATCGGGACCTGGAGCTATGCCTCCCACCCATGGGCTTTATTTTTCAAAAGGATATTAACATCGAGGGAGCATGAGAACCGATACCATTACGACTCACGCGTGAATAGCATCCTGCGAGCATTCCTCCCTGAATCATCCAAGCTATCAACCAGCTCGTATGAATCATGAAAGGATAAAATCATACCTCGACGCCCACCACGACCCAACTTCGATCCCAGGAATCGACCCATACGTTTTTCTGCAAGTCAGACACGTGGCTCAGTGTCGATGCTGACCGACAAAGGAACATTCTTGCTCACGGGTTATATCGTCTCTCCCGTTTCGCTTGTCCAGACGCGTCTTCGACGATCGATTTGACAGAGATTGGTTGCGGTGTTCCACGAGATCGCTCGACGCGCGCTGTCGCGTCCACAGGTTTCCCTGCGATGCGCGAGCTTCGCCTCCGACCCTCTGTGGATTCCTCAGGTAGAGGCAACGCGTTTTCATCGTTCGCGACGCGTGCGGTCTTTGTGTATGGCTTCTCGTCCGCGTCCGTATCCGAGCCTGCGTATCCCTTTCTTTTGTTGGTGGTGATGGGTTTCTGTTTCTTCTGTTTCTTGGTATGGTGCTTCTCCTTCGGTTCGATCGCAGGCTTCAGTTTCTCTATACCGAGTGCTGCGAGCATCTGCTTGTTGCGCGCGATGTTGACATCACGTTCTTCGGCGTAGCTGAGCATGGATAGTAGTACAGTGTTCACCACCGAAAGTATAGCTCGCTGTGATAAGGAAGTCGCGTGTACGTCGTTTAATTAGGCGGTGACAGTGAACAACTCAGATTGTCCTCGTTGGTGAAACAAGTTTGGGAGTCGGGTAAGCGCAGCTCAATCGGGTTTCTTAGGTGTCAACTTTCCTTCGTATGATCAGAACGACTACATGCTATCTTCTGACCTCGACGAATCAGGTCGGGTTTGAGAGGACTATCGACTTTGAATATTCAGTCCCACCAGCACAAATTGCAAAGAGCAATTCGCCTCGTGGCCCACAAATCCGCTCAAACACTAGGAGCCATTTTCAATATATCACAGTGAACAGAGACCTGGGTATACGACAGTTGCCACTCTGAAGTTCGCCAAAAGGAAAGCACTGTAACGGTGCCTGACCGATGATCCTGCTACAAAACGACAAATGATGAACACCTAGGGTCAGGGGGTGGTGTGTGTGTTTAGGATAGCATGCTAGGGGTGCGAGATATCAAGACAGCAACGACGTAAATCGTAATAATCGTGAGTGGGACGAAGAATAGTCCCCTTACATGGCCGTGAGGGTTTTTACACGAATCTGTGTGACTGGGCTAGGGCGGGACCTCGCAGTGACCACAGTGCCAACTGCGATCAAGGACATGACCAAGCACGCCATTAATGTTGATCCGGTCTCGCGGCGCCTGACGCAGGAGTTGACTGGTTTTCGTCAGTCGTCTCGGCATCCTTTTCCTGGAGGTAGGGCTCGTCGTCTCCGTCGGAGAGTTCAGCCCACCATCGGCCGGCTTGGAGAATCAAGACGCCGGTGAGTGCTACGCTGCAAACGAGATGATTGGACGCGAGGTCAAGCGTCGATGAACGGAGCGAACGTGGAAATGCGTCCACTGCTGAGTGTAGTGGGATAGACGCGAATTTTTCGCACAGGTCTGGTGAGATATGGTTATGTTATGTGTCGGACTGGAGTGGAACTGAACGAGGACGCACTTGGAAGGATGGAGTACATGTACATGATGACGGTCGTACCGTAGAGGACTGAAAAGATATCAGACATGTGTCTGGATCCTTGGAGTTGTGATACGTACATATACTTCCCCCGTCGAACATGAGGTTTCCTGCTTCACCATCTCGGAAGCTCCAGAAGATGGTTGTACCGCCGAGGATAACGATGGCGGACAGGATGTAGAGGACTTGAACGGGCCCCTTGGTCAGTATCGAGTAATACAAGGCGGCAGTCCATAGGTGCTCATCGGTGACGGGCGACTTCCACAGCGTCAATGAGTCTGCGATCCAGTGGGTGAATAGAGAACCTGCAAAATCCAGACGATGAGACGGGGGAGACGAAGACATAGCGGAGATGGTCACCGAGGAGGAAGGACGTGACGCACACGACGATGCTGGCCCGCACACCCATGGCGTTCTTGTTGTGCTCGTGTGCAACCGAAAATCACAAGACACTCGGCCTTCGGCACCTGCCGACCCTCCCCTCTCTCCCGATTGGCTCACATGCTCGCTCTTCGCCATCGAGCACGGCGAGCAGCCCTCCTGCCCGTCGCGCGACCACCGCCGTCCACGACAGCGCTCAAATGTCGGCGCTCTCTCTCCGACGTCCTCGCACCGCCTGCCCGCCCGTGGTTCGTAGAACCTGAACCGGTCAACCAACGACAGCTTCCCCCTCATCTCTTCCCCAAATCGCATGACCTTCCTCCAGACCTCCCCGTCCCAGTAAAGGAGCTCTTCCATACGCTCAGCCAGTCACCTTTTCTCGAGCCCTCGACCCTCGAAGTCAAGAAACCATCCCCCATTCCTCCCGGACCACCACTGCCAAAGACGATACCCAAAGGCCGGCGGGGTCGTGGGCGAACCTACTCCGGAGAGGGCACTACGGACGATCAAGGTGGTATCTGGAGTTGGTTCGTGATTGCACAGGTAATCCAAGATACTCCGTCTCCCACTTGCGCTGAATTCCGGCAAGGTCAAAGAGGGGACCGAAAATCGAGGTTCCGTCGAAGCTGTCGTCAGATTAGTGCGAAAAACGGCAAGTCCGACTCTTCCCGCCTCTTGTTCACGTTTCTCATTCGTACTAGCTGTTGAAAATGCACCCACCTCTGCCTCTGCCCCCCAATGCCAAACGGCGGGGTCACCATGGCTGGGCAATGGTCGATGCAGGAGACTTTGTAGTCCATATAGTCAGCCAGGAAGCTCGCCAAAAGTATTTCCTAAACCAGTCTTTGTGGTGATCATTGTTTTTGCCTCGTCAATGACCGCCGATATCCAGTTAAAACCATTCCACTCCTCGCGCATTGTAACAAGCGCCATAAACAGCACAACACTATTGATTAGGTATACCTCAGTCATCCTGAATTTACAGCTTCATTCAAGGCCTTCGGCCGTGACTTTACCAACTTCTTGTCTTCATTTGGGGGTGTATCTCCATCCTCCCTTTCACAATCGGATGTGCATACACAAGGTCGACGTATGACCCTCCGAATGAAATTGCACATACCCATCCCTCGCAAACAGATAATGCTCAGATCTCCAGAGTATCAGGTCTTGTCAGGTCGTTTGTTTTCTTGTCGCATACCCATGCAACACATAACCTTGTCGATTCCCCAGGCAAACCAGATCATGAACGGGGTCATCACGAATGAGCACGCTCTGGAGACTCGTCCTTGACTCGACTTTGTAGTTCACACACCCATTCTTGTGCAGCCTCCACCTTTTCGACGTTTTGAACGACGCACGATCGGAACGGTGGTTATGATACCACTACTTGAATATGGCGGACTCTTGGCGCACTTGTGTGTAGACCTCACGAACACGCACGTACTCGAATTATTCACGACGCCCACGGCAGGGGCTAGTGCAACCAGTGTGATATCCCCGATCCCGAGAGGTTTTTTAGCAGTTCCGAACCCGAAGCGAGTAAACTGGCGAACGAAAAAAAGGCCTTGTTCGATTCAGACTACTTACATAGTCGACTGTGCAGTAGGGGCGTCTCCGAGATTGTCGGTACGAAGTAAGGCTTCGATCATGTTCTCGTTCATCAAACACTACAATACGTTCAACACATGGTCGACCCCACCAGGTGATGCAAGGGAGAGGAAAACGTACCTGATCCGGGTCATCGAAGTTCCAGATGGTGATAATGTCCTTACGGATGACTTGCAAGCATTCCTTCAACGTGTGATACCGAAAGACGGCGCTCTTCAGGAGCATTTTCCAGTATCCTATGAACTTTGTCGGAACTTGAACGGATCTCTTTAGTGGGACGCACTTTGCTTCCCAACGCTTGAGGGAACACATTAAAAGAAGTGGAAGTGGGATCAAAGAGATGTCAAAAGACACGTACGCTATCGAGCTTCTCCTTGATGCTGACACGCTGAACCATGGATGCGACGATTCGCGGTGCTTCGTGGACATGATACTTTTTCATGTTCTCCTCCATGGCCTTGGAGAGGTCCGAAAGAGACTCAGAGTAACCGTCTCCCGCTAAAGTACTAACCATTCACCAAGATCAGTCTGACGCACAAGAGACGGTGACGTGCGTGACTTCGCTCCCCGCTACTTCACGCAGAGGCCCAATGCAATGTTCGTTCGAGCACCTTGACTTGTGGTGTTCTAGAGTCTCATTTCCGGTAGGTCGAGCTCCAGCTGCATATCTAGCAGATCCACTTTGGTGAGTACCACTACGAGGGGAACTGCAAAGCGTTGGTAAGCTATACGGCCACGACGCAGCAAAAACAGCGCACTCTCGCCCAAAGCTTCGCTTCTACGTTGTAGGAACCTTTCCACGCCTCCCTCGAGCAGACGACCACCAGAATAGGATATCTCGAGGCAGAGCCTGGATGTCTTCGTCGGCGAGACTGATCGATGCAGCGAACCTCCTCACCAAACCGCGTGAAGCTGATCCTTGAGCCGAGGCTTGGCCTTTCTTCGGGCGACAAATTCTTTCATTATGTCCATGTGTCGTTCATCAGCAGTCTCGAACCCGAGGCTGTCGTGAACCACGAATCGCTCGTTCGTTGGAGAGGCAAACTCTCGATCAATGTCAACAATACCACGCGTGATCTCGGAGGTGTGCTTGAACGAAAGAGTGGGCCCAGGACACACCGCACGACATGGTCGAGTCACTCACAACATCTCCAACCCCAAACACTCTACGAATCAACGAGGATGTACCAACGCCTGACTAAAACAAAGTAAGTTTACTTCCATCTCCAAGAAGAATGACACTTACATTACCGATAATCATAAGTCGGAATCTATTATAATATGCAAGCCTTAGCGCACGAAGGAAACACACGAGGACTGCAACTCACAGTGAACGAGACTGGATGATTTGAGTTCTAGTCGCAAGCAACTGGCCGAATGCATGAAGGACGCGTATAACAACAAGTAAACTGCATACCGACTGCTGGTCGGTGACCCCGGTGACCACGACTTCGATATTTCTTGTCTTTTTCCGATACGCTATAAATAAAGGTAAGGGATCCACAAGACACCATGTGAAAGTATTCTGAAATACATCTTGCGCCTTGTTCATCACGCACGCATTCGATGTGACGTAGATTGATGTCCATGACGATATCTACCCGCTTCCGCAGTTGCGAACTATAGTTGACTGGTGCAGAAATGTGATCGTCGGGGTCGAGGGGACTGAACGGTGGTCAATCCCCTGCGCAGACACGCAGCTAAATATATGGAAACCCTTACAGAGGCAGATCAAATTCTTCCCGGTGTACCTCACCTGCACGTATGGTTTCTGCACATCCCTCGATGACTCGACGTTCTTGGTCCCCAGTTTTATGGATCCGATCGTTTTATGGGAATCCATCGCAAGGCTGATGTCGATACCTAGAAATGATGAGTCGAACGCGGGCTCTACGAAGCAGAGACGTTCGTACTTGATACATAGATCGTTGAGGCGATTGTTTCTGGTGAAGCGGAAGGACTGTTGGACATGCCTTGGTACCGGGACGTGGTCCGGGATATGATTCAGATGGCGGTGAGGAGGGGACAATAGCCCTACGAAGCCACTGGGTATCAAGATGGCGATTGTGAATACATTATCTGGGCATTCGCCGCATCCGTGCACGTGGATGGGTGATATGAACGCTGGCTCTCGATGATGAAACGTCCTGGCCATAAAACCTTGTTCAAGCATCCATAGGACCCATCGTCCTGGACTGAATTGCGTCGAGCAGCGTTGTGTGGACATTGTACAAAGTGGTAGTGATTCAAGTACTATTCATGACGCACCGCCAAGTGCGCTTTTCGGCTTGTTTCACATCCTCGACGTGCAAGTCACAAAAACCGAATTCATACCTGGGAACGACGAACTCGCAAACGAATCATTTCTACGTCGCATGTCGAATGTCGTTGTCAGCCCGTTCCCGTAGCCCAACCTCCCCCATCTCAACTTCCGGCGAACATTCTCTCCTCACATCATCCCGCCCAACCCGACACTCTCGGTCGTCGTCCAATGACTCCACAGAATCCCTACGAAACCTCGAGCTCACAGATGGACCCATGTTAGCGCCAACACACGCCCGCCCACGATCTTTTTCCTTCTCGGGGTTCGACTTCCAGGCGGGTTTACTCCCACTCAGCGAGACCGTCAGCGAAGCGGACATCTCGTTGAGGGAAAGTCCCGGGGCAGAGAAGAGCATCGGTTTAGTACATGGTACGCGTTCTTTGTCGTCCTTTGCGTTTCGGTGTTGTTGGACGGTTGAGTGTCAGGTATCGGACTAGTCGTCGGATTGCAGGTGTGTTAAAACTTCGTGGTTGGTCCGATTTGATTCATGGGAATGACCGTCGCGCTAGATTGGCTCCGGAATATTGTATGATTGGCTTTTGTTCTACCTTGTCTTTAAAGCTGACAGCACCGCGCAGTTCCTCGCCGGGTATCGTTGTTGCAAACACACATAGCGTCGGGGCAAGTCTAGCGGTATGGCTCGTATCTGGGTTACTCGCCTGGACGGGCGCAAGCAGTTTCGCAGAGCTTGGGTATGACGACTCTTACTCTCAAGCCATCTCCATTGCAACTTGATCGTTCTCAGGTCAAGTATACCTTTAGACGGTGGTGCCCAGGCCTATTTGTTATATGCTTATGGACCTCTCGTATCATACCTCTTTGCTTGGACAGCCATCTCTGCACTAAAACCAGGTTCGTGGGAGTGATCTGATCCTCGCTCGCTCACTTGAGTATTCATCTTTTTGATGCACAGGTGGTAACGCGGCCATCAGTCTCATCTTTGCTGAATACATCAATCGACTCATGTGGCACATTACTCGTGACCAGGTGTCACCTGACAGCATTCCGCAATGGTCTATTAAACTCACTGCGGTTATAGCAGTGCTTCTCGTGGGTGTCATATGTGCAGCGACACGGAATATGGGAACAAGAGCTTCGGTCTTGTTTACTACTATCAAGGTGTGCGGGTTTGGGAATAGTGAGGACATGCAAACTAATATATGATTCGATTGTGTTGTTGATGTTAGGTTTGTTCATTGGTACGTCGCGTTCCTTGCTTTCTGTGCAAAGAGTACGAGGCAGGACTACCGGGATTATAGATATCAATCTCCATTTTGGGTCTTGTACAGCTAGCTAGAGGACGAGCGTCAGAATCGTTCAAGGGACCTCTATTCGATGATTCGAGCAAAAGCCCGGCAGCATATTCTCTCGCGCTTTATTCTGGTCTATTTGCTTTCGATGGATGGGACCAAGCAAACTACGTGGGCGGGGAGATGTATAACCCGGAGAAGAACATACCCAGAACAATCCATCTCAGCATGGCGATCGTCTTCGTAAGTGATTTTTCTGCAAAAGCTCAGATGTATGGATAAATATGACTAATGCATACAAAAGATATTGTTCCTCCTTACGAACGTGTCGTATCTTGTGGTACTCGACAAGGCAACCGTGGGTAGTAGTAACGCTGTCGCACTCGATTTCGGTCGTACACTCTTTGGACCAATCGGTGGGGTCGTGTTTGCGGTCTTCGTGGCAGTGTCCTGTTTTGGTGCTCTCAATGGTAGTATTTCTCTTCAGCCAACCATTCCATCGCTTACTCGAAATGAAAAGGATCGACGTTCACGTCTGCGCGGCTCATCCGAGCGGCAGGACGAGAAGGATATCTCCCCGCTGTGTTTGGCAAGCTGAACAAATCGCGAAGGACGCCGATAAATGCCATCTTGTTGCAAATGGCGATGACGATTGGATTCATCATCATTGGGGGCGGGTTCCGATCTCTGGTCAACTTTTCGGTGGTGGCGTCTTGGTCATTTTACTTTTTAACTGTACGTGATGACCGCTTGCTGTTATGCTCTGTAGAGCTAAGTGTCGACATCGATAAGGTGCTTGGGCTAGTTATACTGCGGGTAAAAGAGCCAAACCTCGAGAGGTACGTTTGAGCCGAGTGTCGTTTGACTGTTCCTAACGATGTTCGCCATATGACACGACATCAGACCATACAAAACGTGGATCATTACGCCCCTCATGTTTTGCGCTGTTGCGATATTTTTGTTGTGCATGCCGATTATTGCAGCACCGCTTGAAGCCGCGTCTGTTCTTGGTGCGTAGCCTATCCCGGGAGGGTGCGAACGCCGAGGTGATTGGTATCGTTCACAGGCTTCGTACTTGCTGGTGTACCGGTGTACTACCTGACGAATAGAGAAGAAAAGGCGAAGCTTCCTTTTTTGCTGGGTAAGTCTCTCGATCATGACGGCCTTGGATATTCGCTGAGGAAGGAACATGGGTTATCGTACATCAACCAGGTTTCCTAGGGTCTTTTTTCGATCGAATACGAGGACGACCAAATGCAGGTGCCGGATGGCAAGCGGTATCTACTGAATCCGACGAAGTTGAGATGCGCACGAGCAATAGATGACGAAGTCCATGAACGGAGAGCAGGGATCTCCGTGGACGGGCAGGAGCGGTTGATCGGTCTTGATACCACACCGGATTGGATATAACGCGATATATGACATGTAATGAGGGGATGCCCGTCGAAGTCTGCTGGATACGTAGTCGATGACTTGGCGCGAGATCACTGGTCACTCTGAGCGTGAGATATTGGATCAACTCTGTCAGCAAGGGGTTGTTTTGGACACATGAAACACGAAGGCGGCGATGCGTGAGATTTTGGATTGAGCGGAGAGCACAGAGTGGATGTTGATCGCGCGGACTGAGGGACTATAAAGCTTGGACTGAGTCATCGACTGAATCCAGCTGATCGTCTGTTTGCAATCCATTCAAATCCACTACAATGGTGGGTGGACGCACGGAATGATTGGGGTCGGGATGCTGACGTGATCGGTAACATAGGGCGAATACGAGTTTAATGTCAAGGTACGGCATACAGGTCCTGGCGCGAACGGGTGGTGATGATGACGGCCTGTGTGTAGATGACTTGTGCGGGGTGCTCCGGGGCTGTGGAGCGGGCACTTTCGAAAGTGCAAGGTACGCGTGGTCGTTGGGATGGCAGAGAGACGAGGGTTGACGTCGCTGCGTAGGGATCACTTACACCGTGAGCCTTGAGGAACGGAAGGTGGTGGTGAAGGGAGACGTGCCGTACGAGACCGTGTTGGAGAAGATCAAGAAGACGGGCAAGGAGGTGGGCAGGCCTGTGTCTCGTCGTTTCTTCTGCTGACCCCGTTGCGCAGGTGTTGTCTAGCCGGGTGCTTAGCGAGTAGAGGGCACGTGAGGTTAATTACCGGCTTGTCGAAATGTCGCACTAGCTTTACTTAGCACCGTCTCAGCGATGGCGAGTTCGACCCCACCGTACCCGGACAGTCTCGAATGGATTGCGGCCTATCTTGCCATACACTCTCTCAGCATCCCCAGTCGCCGCTATTCCTTCCTTCTCTGGCTGGCGGTCGTTTTCATATTCCTTGCCTTTGCCGTCCTTCACTGGACTGGTTCCGGCGGTGGTTTATTCGGTGCCATCTGGTCGAAATGGTCCCTTCGCCGTCGAACCTGGCGGAAGAAGCACACCTTGGCTCTTCCCCAGCGGACGAGTCACCCCATTTCGCTGCCATCGAATGCCCAACTCCTCTCTTTGGCCGTGCTCACATCCGCGTCCCTTGCACTCGCTTTCGTCGGTCCAGATTACCTGGCCCCGAGTCTAAGAGTCTGGCAGACACACGCTCGTTCTTCATCGCCTCCGTCCCAGTTGTACGACACGTCGACGTTCGTACCACTCATGCCCCAGGATACGATCTCAAAGTCCTTATGGTCCTCATCCGCCAGGACTGGCCAGATTGCATTCGCCCTTCTTCCCCTCTGCGTCCTCCTCGCCCTCAAGGCACCTCCCTTCGCTATATTCGCCATTCCCTTCATGATACAACTATACTTTGACAAGCTCGCTTGGTTACACAGATGGGCTGGAAGGCTCGTTTGGTTTCTCGCCCTCATCCATGTCGTCCTCTGGAGCTTCCAGCTGGCTAAAGATGTCAACCCATCCACCGGTCGCGTAGCATATGTCTATGCCTGGTCTTATACTCCCTTTATATACGGTTGGATCGTACGCAGACTTGCCCTCCTTTGCCACCTGGCGTGCTCATCCTACCACAGGCCTTTGCGCTCCTCACGCTCATCATCCTTCTCTCTCTACATCCCATCCGCAGGCGTTTTTATGATCGCTTTTATATCTTGCACGTTCTTCTCGTGCCCTGTATGCTGGTCACCGCAGGGTTGCACCACCCGGCCGTTGCGTGGTGGTGTTGGGCAGCTCTTTCCGTATGGCTCGGTGAACGTCTCTGGCGAGGAACCTGGTGGATCTACGCCAATGGTATCGTGAGCCGAATAGCCCTCGGACCATCGCCTGCTCGTTCTAATTTCAAGAATTCGCCACGGAATTCCTGGGAAATGGATGATGCTCACAGTTTTAGTGTCGAGTCTACCCTTTCACCTCCCCCTACAGATGGACGGTCTCTTAGCCCGCTCGACGCTTACTATCTCCATGATAAGAGTTCCGTCTCTGGCGATCATGACACACCTATATCCAAAGCTCGACCACCGGCATCTCCCCTGCATCCAGAGGAACAGAATCTTTTCAGAACGTCAATCTCCCACTTACCGTCCCCTTATATCCCACCTTCTGGTTATGTGCATGCTGAACTTTTGTCAGGATGCACAGTGCGCCTACGCCTCATCACTCCGGGCTTCTTACCGTGGTCACCAGGTCAACATTTCCTCCTCAATATTCCATCCGTTTCTCGGTTCACTTCTCACCCGTTTACATGTGCCTCTGTTTGTGATAAGGAAGCCCCGACAGATGCAGGTCGCATGATGCTATTCCTTGTACGCACGAAAAGCGGTTGGACGCAAGATCTTTGGAATCTCGTGTCCCGATTGACAGCGGAACAATCTAGGGGGGATGTATCTCCTGCATTCGCATCCGGCGGTTTACCAAAGAATGGTGTCCTCTTGCGCGCGTACGTCGATGGGCCATTTGGGAGTGCGAAGCGTACGAGATGGGGCAACTATTCGACCGGGATCATCATCACTGGCGGTTCGGGCGTGAGTTTTGGTTTGTCTCTCTTGCAGTACATGTGTATGTGCTTGGCGGGGAGGGACGGGAGACATCTTGGAGGACGACCCGGCGGCTGGGGGTGGAAGGGTGCAGATCTGAAGCGCGTACGGTTTATTTGGCTCGTCCGCGAATACAGTAAGTTTAGTCAGTTGAGCTAGGGTGGATTGAGCTCAGTTGGTTTACATCAGGCCACGTTCAGTGGTGTGCATCCATCATACGCCGCTGCATATCCACCGTTCCTTCGTCGGCTCTTCAGGTTGACATTTATGTCACAAATTTCAAACCCGTCCCTCCAAGACATCCTACTCTCCTAGTCCCCCCACGTGCGCGTTTCGACCGCGAACCTACCCAATCGGACAAAGAACTTCGGCCCCCTCATCCGAATTTTATTCGCGAGGATTCCGTACATCTTCGTTCCAGATCTAGAGAATCTGTCGAGAGCCACGAAAGCCACGAGAGCGACGTCGATTTCAGTTACTATCTCGGCGAATCTTTCGATGACGAGCCACCCGCGGATGAGATGCGTAGTACACACGAGACAAATATATTGGATCTCACTAATTTCGACGGCGATGTCGATATAGCGTTACCTGGAGAAGCGTATCTAAGCCGCAGGCTGAAGAAAGAGGGGATGCTTCGGCGACTAAAGTCTCGTAAGCGCTCTGCCATGGAAAGGATGAATCAAGATACTCGGTCGTCACACCCCCTCGCCAATGGCGAAGTTCGGACTTCTCGAGACCCACGTCAAGCCCGCCCTGGTCAATCTAGAACACCTTGGCGATCATCTCGTGCACCTCAACCACGGAAGATCCTGACGTTGTCCACTCAGTCGACCGATAGGCTGCTTACTGTTTCACCCCTCTCTGAACGACCAAACTCGTCTTCGTCCGAGACAGACTTGTACTCGCCAGTCTCTCACCACTCAGAGTCGTCACCCTATCCATATTCCCCGTTGAAGTCGTTGCCTCTCTCCTCCGACTTCCCGTCGACTGGCGGTCCGAGATCATCTATATCTCCTACGAAAAGCTATCAGGATGTCGAGTCAGAATCTGGGAAGTTGGGAGCGGGTCAGATACTATCCTTGAACGCGAACGTGCAGTCTCATGAATCACATTCGGGCCCTCTCTCGGCTTCAACGCTGGGTACCTCGGACTCTCCACTCCTGTTCGAGATGGAGGAACAAGAGGCGGCTGATGTCAGCGTCGTTTCTGAGCGTGCGAGACCTGGGAAGCCCAAGTTGGACAAGATGATCGCGGATGAGGTGCAGGCATCCAAGGGGGCTATTGTCGTCGCATGTCAGTTGACTCCTTTTTTTTCTATATCCCTGGGGGTCGTCGTGAAGCTGACAAGGGTGCCATGCTAGGTTGCGGGCCTGCGTCTCTGAATGCGATGGTACGCAAGATCGTTGCCGCGCAGATCGATCCCGGGCGGATACGCAGAGGCGACATGCGTGGATCTATCACGCTCGTATCCGAAGAGTTCGAGTACTGATGCTACGTTGTGTCTACGTTTGGTCGCAGGGACAGGAAAGAAAAGTATTTTTTTGCTCGACGTTGGACGTTTTTTTTTAAAGAAAGTAGTCCCTCCTTTTCGACGTTCGTTTCTGTGACCAACACGTCTATGGACTTTTTGGCATGTTCGCCAGCATAATTCCCGTCTAGACAGTATGGTACATACATTGCATTTCCCTGATAGGCTGTATCAACTCCATACACTAATCGTTGGCGTAGGTAGCGATTGCATTGTAGCGCATGTACGTACGCATGTCGGCGTTTACACGTTCTTTACTTCGTACTGGAGACAAGTATCCATCACTGGCTGATTTGATAGTGCTGAGCTTCCCGCGTCTCGTTCCAAGCTCACTGCACGCGATGGCCTCGGAGGTTTCTTCCTTCCCGGAGGCTCAGGCCCACCTGCGAACCTTGACTCTCCTTTCGGTGCTCAGTCGGCTCCTCATCGCAGCGCTCATCGTATCGTCAACATATCTGCTAACCTTGTTCGATAGCTCTCCACGACTCATCCTGAGCAGTCCAACATTCCCATGGATCTCTTCGTTGCTTCGATGGGATGCATTTCACTTTGCACACGTCGCGCAGGAAGGACATGCGTATGAACACTCATGGGCGTTCTTTCCAGCCCTTCCGTTCATCATGCGCGCGTCCGGGCGCATACTCTCACATGCGGGGCTCAGCTCCCCAGGTGTAGCCGCACCACTCCTCGGCGGCGCCGTGCTCGCTGCGATGTTCGATTCCACACGGGTCCTCTATCGTCTCTCACTCCACCATCTCCGTTCGCCATCCGCTGCGTTCCTGGTCGCCGCGCTCTCCCTGATACCGAGCAGCCCCGCTACGTTGCGATTCGCGCCGTACAGCGAGCCGTTCTTCACGTACTGTTCGTACCGGGGCATGTGGGCCTGTGCGCGCGGACAATGGTTCTTTGCGTCGGTTTGGTTCGCGCTCGCGAGCGCGTTCCGGTCCAATGGGATCTTTCTTACCGGATTCATCGCGTGGGGCATGCTCGTGGCGCCGTATCTGTCTGCTCGGAAAGACCTCGTGAGTGTGTCTGCACGCTGCGTTTTTCTTCTCTTTTCTTTTTGGTCGGGCGTAAGCTCATCGTGCGGTAACCCCCATGTTCTAGCTCACGCCAGCTCGGATACTACATTGTACCGTCCTCGTCGCGGTCCCGCTCGTCCCGTTCGTATACCACAACTACATAGGCTACGTCCGCTTCTGCACCTCCGAGGGACGTCCAGAGTGGTGCGACCGCGGAGCGATCCCCTCGATATACGCGCACGTCCAGCGCCAGTATTGGGACGTCGGGTTCATGCGATACTGGACGGCGTCCAACGTGCCCAACTTTATCCTCGCCCTGCCGGTCTTGATGAACGTCTATGCGTTCTGCGCGTTTTATCTCGTCCGGTTGACCCGCATATATCCTTTGCTTTCCATCCGCCGTTCCCCCCGGGCGGAGAAGGGACGCGAGGCGCCCCCTTCGCTCTTTCTCGCGCCGTCGCTCGTCCCACACGTCCTTCATGCGCTCGCACTCACGCTCATGCTCACGTTCAATGCACACGTGCAAATTGCGCTCCGGGTGTTGCCTTCGCTCCCGGTGGTGTATTGGGCGGCGGCGCGGCTGCTCGTCGAGCGTCCGGGGTGGGGCAGGGCGTGGGTTGCGTGGAGCGTCGTGTGGGGTGGGGTGAGCTGTGTGTTGTGGGCGGTGTTTCTTCCGCCGGCGTAGTGCATGTTGGTAAACATCGACGATGTAAGTCGACACGCGGATCTAGGATTCCACCGTTGATACGGGTGTTGTTCACCGACAGGCTGCCGCTCGCAACAAGGATAAACGGGTGTACAGCAGGCTCGTATTCACGAGGATAGTAAACAGAGTCCATTGTTACTTCTTTCTGGACAGCACCACCAGGGTCTTGTACGGGTACTCAAACACGCCCTTGCTTTCGTCAATCCAAACCCTTCCGTCACCCCTGGCCACGATAGCTTTGAGGTCCTCGATGACCCTTTGCTTCTCGTCTGGGGGAAGAATGGAGATGTAACTCTTGCTTAACGCGCGGTCGACACAAATCTTCTCCGACGCGTCAATGTGGTACATCCATTCTCTTTCTTCTGGAGGCTTGAAATTCTTGTTGTAGGTCTCTGTAGAGAAGGTCTGACGCCAGAGGCCCAGACGGAATTGGGGTGTACCTTTCTCATGGATCTCTATACGGTCGCGTATCTGAGCGACCCAGCCAGCGGCATCTCTGGATGTCTAATGAAAAAAACAAGATCGTCGTGTAGGAGATATCTGGGTCACCTGTCCTCCAAGTTCCAGATAAAAGCCACCGTTCCACTTGGCTTTAGGATCCGAGCGAACTCGGCACATGCTTTGCTGTAATCGGGACACCAGTGGAAAGCCTGAGGGACACAATCAAGGGATCAATGAACGGTCCGATCCGGAACAAATGACGTAGACCCAGCAGACCTGAGCGATGACAACCAGATCTGCCCAACCGTTTTCGACGGTGGGAGCATTGTCGAATGTCCCGCCGTTGATGGTCACAGACTCGTGGTTGACTCTTTGTCTGAACACCTCTCGCATTCCAGCACTGGGTTCGATCGCTTTTAAGGAGGCGATCGTTGTTTCATCGTCGTTATCTGCCAACAAGGCGCGAGTGAATAAACCTGTTCCGGCGCCGATCCTGCAGCGAACTTAGCGAACTTTTTTGACTGCGGGCGGAGGCTGAACGGACTTGACTTACTCGACGATGTTTAGTGGGGCTGCGATGTCGATGGCCTTCGATTTGATGAAGCGGATGCTGTCCCGGGGGTAAGAGGGCCGAGCGCTGGAAAGAGTCATTTGCGTTCATGTTACCTGATAAGTATCGATGAAATGTAGATTTGGCAAGCCTTGCCTGTCGTACAACTCGCTCGTTCCGGTAGCGAACCCGACCTGGGCGACGGTGTGTACTTTCGTGGACATGGTACGTACCGAGCGCGCGATCGGCCACATGTTATGAGTCGGTGGGACGTTGAAAAGACAGCTTTATGAGCAAATGCGGAGCCGATACGGTCACACAGGGCCATGGGAGCCGGCCTTTTGACGGCGCGTGTTTAAGCTGGCAAAATCGTTGACCACGTGTAAAAAAACGTCGAGTTCCAAAAGGAGCAACGAGCTCATATCAGCGCAGCGAGCGAGGTGTGCCCTCCCCTCTCATCAGCCATACAATGTCCGCTCGAGAGCTCGTTCTCGAGCACTCCGACGGCACAGCTACTACCCTCACCTTTACCGAAACGTCGCTGACCGTCTCGACCACCGCCGATACCCCAAAACAACATTCGTTTCTCTTCTCTGCCGCTCCCAAACCGAGTCAGTCCGAAATCCCTGTCCACGACGTCATCGCTGCCACCGTATCTGGCTCCACCGTCGAGGTGTCCTACCTCAAGCGCACTGGGAAGCAGTGTCTTTGTATGAAGCAGGTCCAAGGTGACGTGACGGAGAAAGACGTTCCTTTGGCTACGGAATGGTGCAGTTCGATTACCCAGGTTGCATACCAAGGTTTGCGAGTCGCCAATTCGGTCTGTGCTCTTCTATGCTTATCGTTCTTCTTCTCCTTCCTTCCTTCCTTCCTTCCTTCCACGAGCAAGGCGGTCATCCTGCAAAGGTCTTGAAGGTGCTCATTAATCCCTACGGTGGCCCTGTAAGGTCCCTCGTGTTTATCGAATTACCACTTCACATGGAGCGATTTGGCAGGGAAAAGCGCACCAGATTTTCGCTCGAAAAGTGGAGCCGATATTGCGAGCGGCTGGGTGCACCCTCGACGTTACTCGTTGGTCCAATGCATTGTTTTTTTTTCTCGTCGGCATGCGTGCGTTGACCCCCCTGCTGTAGTTACTACGAGGGCCGGCCATGCCGTCGAAATCGCACAGAACATCGAACTCACGTATGATGCATTGGTCGTCGTTTCGGGGGACGGTCTCATTCACGAGGTCATGAACGGCCTCGCAAAGCACGCCACGCCGGAGAAAGCATTCTGTATTCCTATAGCTCCGATACCCGCAGGCTCTGGAAACGGTCTCTCGTTGAACATTTTGGGTATTCATGACGGACTAGATCCTTGTGCGGCTGCTCTCAACGTCCTCAAAGGCACGTGTTCATCGGCTCGAAAAGACGCCAAGCGCATGTCTCAGTTTTTATTTTTTCTTCAGGTCGACCGATGAAAGTCGATCTGTTTTCCTTCACTCAAGGGAATCAAAAGCGTATATCATTCATGTCACAGACTGTTGGTCTCATGGCCGACGTCGACATCGAAACAGAGCACCTTAGATGGATGGGCGACCTACGTTTCATTTGGGGATTCCTCCGTGGAGGTAAGAAGGTCCTGTGTATCCGGGGTAGGGTGTATAACCTTGTGTTTTCGCCAGTTGTAACGCGCAAGACTTGTAAGATGGAGTTATCTATGAAAGTCGTCGAAGAGGACAAGTCACAGATGGTGGATGCATTGTACGCGCGTCGAAAGAGTGCAGCGAAAGGTGTACCTCCTACCCTGCCAGCGTCCGACGTCACCCGAAGCGATGACAACCAAGCTGATGGGACGGACGACTGGGTCAAGTTTGATAAGCCAATTCTGTACATGTTCGCCGGCAAGGGTCCCTATGTTAGTCGGTGCGTTGATCTAGTTGCACGTTTCCTGATGCTTTACTCTGATACGTCTTCAGGTCGCTAATGCAGTTTCCTGTTTCTCAACCTGATGATGGATTGATCGACATTTCGATACAAGAAATTGTACGTTTTCTTCCGTGGGAAGTCATCTCTCCGTCGTTTGTTTTTACACGGGTATCTTAGGTGGGTAGGAAATTCTTGCTCGACGCGATGGAGGGCGCCGAGGTTGGCCGTTCCTATTGGTTCACCTCTGTGTGTATATGAACTATGTATGGGAGACGACTTACTGATACTGTTCAACAGAACCGGTACTTCAAAGCGTCTGCATACCGTGCGAAACCCCTCACGGCCAGCGGCGTGCTGATGGTCGATGGTGAAGCGTTCCCATTCGAGGAGTTCCAGATCGAAGTTCTGCACCGTCTCGGGACGCTACTAAGCCCTTACCCATACTACGCAGCAGACTTTAACGTGATCGACGCCAAGGGTACCAGACGAGAAACGACCTGAGTGGCCACTGGGGTAGATGTCGCTCAAAATGCTTGGGGATGAGAGTAGGAGCGACTGTCGTGTTTCGGGATTGTGCATTCGTCTGCAGTTGCTACGTGCCCTTCACATTTTCGTCGCTGCAATAAAAAGCGTTTTGATTCTCCGAGGAAGGATTCATATACGGTGTGACCGTGACAAACGCGTGACGAGCGCGGTCTGTTGACTCACGTGATGTCCACTTCGCAGCGGACCTTGAAATGGGGCTCGTGCCCATTCATAAAAGCTGAGGTTATGCTTGTCGCGTCTATCCAAACACTTTTCCCCCTACCACCACCATCTCGCCCCACCAAGGCTCGCTCGTACAAATAACACTTTTGGTGTGTGTGCACCGACTTGCTCGTGCATGAACGACGCTCATGTTTGATTTCCAGTCCCATACCTTGTATATCGTGTAATCCACAAATGGCACCCAAAGTGAGTCGGATGTATTCTTATCGCTTATCGTGTACTGATGAGGACTGCAGCCAGCATCCACTGCAGGCAAAGCCCCAGCCTCTACCGCATCCAAGGCACCTGCCAAGGCTGATTCGGGTTCAAAGGCTGCCAAGAAGACGGCTAGCAAGTCTCAACCAGCTGCTGACGGCGAAAAGAAGAAGCGCCGAAAGGTCCGCAAGGAGACGTACAGCTCTTACATTTACAAGGGTGAGTGGCCACGCTTGCTTGGTGTGGCTTGGTACTGACAGGTTTCCATTACAGTCCTGAAGCAGGTACACCCTGATACGGGTATCTCCAACAAGGCCATGGCAATCTTGAACTCGTTTGTGAATGACATTTTTGAGCGAATTGCAACCGAGGCATCTAGTATGTGACACTTTTGTCCCTGGTACTAGTGTGGTTCTCATTAACGTGTTTTGCGACACAGAGCTCGCCGCTTACTCCAAGAAATCTACCATCTCGTCTCGCGAAATCCAAACTTCGGTCCGTTTGATTCTTCCTGGTGAGCTTGCTAAGCACGCCATCTCTGAGGGTACGAAGTCGGTCACCAGTGAGTTTCTTGTGTACCATTGTACATTGGCGTGGCGCTTATGCGTCGTCTATCAGAGTTCTCTACCGGTTCAAAGTAAATTTTATATATCTTTGCTGTATTGCTATGTCGTTATTCTACTCTGCGTATATTCGAGATATCTTTCCTCACTCTTGAGTGCCAGTGCAATCCATGTGAATCTCCCATTCGGTGCATGACAGGAGACTTGGTCGGGTTATATGTCTACAGTCTGGTCGGGTTTCTATCCTTGCACCCGGCCATGCCTGTTGACTCGATGCAGGCGGTGGGGAATTGCTCGGGGCTTGGGTGGGTCTGGATCCCACGGACGGTTGACTTCGATATTGGATACCGACCACGGACGCCACTGCAATGCCCGTCATCGAAACGCCACTTACGATTGCGGAGGGTATGCCCATGGCCCATCCTGGCACTCGAATCTCTCCACGAACCGGACACACGCGTGACCCCAAACTCCCAGTTCAAGTGTTCGAGTGACCCAAATTCCCAAGAGAAAGAGGAAAACACTAGTTTTATAGGCTCGTACCAAGTATGTATACAAGAATCTATATACCCATAGCGTGACTTGCATCGAAATTCCGCCCTTGCTCCTCTCCTCTTCCTTTTTAAAAAAAATATACGTCTGAGGGGGGGGGAATCACGATATCTGAGAAGAAGAAAAAAGAGTCCATTACCGGAAAAACCAAAAATGTCCACAAAGCAGATCATGAAGAAAGGAGGAAAACGAAACCAAGAGTAAGCAAAAAAAAAAAAGTTCAGTTAGGAGGGAGATTTTGTAAGTGTACGGAGTGTCTAATAATGTGTTACTGGTTGCGGACGATGTACGATTGTCTGAGCGGATGGGGGATGGGAACGGTGCGATGGAATGCAACAAGAGAGAGAGGGAGAGATGCATTTAAAAGAAAAAGCAAAGAGAAAAAAAAGAATACAACGTCCATGTCATGGCCGGGCTTGCAAAAAAAAAAAGTCAACGATCGAACCAAAAGATCACCAGACGAGGGGACATACAGAGTTGTTCCTTGCGATAGAACCAGAAATACCCAAGCACGATCACGATCTGGCAAATTAGCGCAATCCAAAACGGCGCCGAGGCCATCGGACTCCCCGAGATGCCTTGCGAGAAATCCCAAGTGCCAATGTTGGGGAACACCGTACCGGGTCCGATGGCGTTTGGCGCAGTCGCACGAGCGACCATGACACAGATCGCACCAATAATTTGGGCGAGGACGAGCGTCACACATACGTGTAGACGGGACAGGGTCTGGTAAGATGCGTAAAACGTGAGCATCGCAATTTTCGCCATCGTCCCAGCAATCTCTCGTACCTGAAGAAGAATCATTCCAAGACCGACACCCTGCACCGCATCCAAGACACCAAGCCAGAGCCACAACGAGAGACCGAGATAGGGGCCCGCAGATCCCGCCCAAGGAATGTAGAGTGCGAGCGAAGACGTTCCCCACAGGGTCTATCCAAACGCCATCAAAACCTTGCGTTCCCACTCGTCAAAGAGCTAACGCAACGCACCTGACACCATCGCGGAGCACCCAAACCCACCGCGAAAACAGGAAGAAGCCACGTATGTGTCTTGCTAAAGTGCGTCAAAACGATCATCATCAAGGCCCACACGCCGATAAAGAACGCGACGACGAGCAACAGGATCTGCCACTTTGCAATGGGCACGTTCCAAAGGAAACTCCAGTTTCGACCATATGGCTAAGATCCGAAGCAGTCAACACTGAGGATAAACGATATGTCAAAGACGTCGGGACACATACCCCACTCAACCAATAGTCTCGAAGGATTTCAGATGCGAGGAACCTAGAGGAGCCGTCAATGAAACTACCCATCAAAAAAAAGGGGGGACAACCATACCATAAAACCAACTTTCTTCGGAACAGCGTCCTGAAAAAGTTGGGCACCTTTGGCGGCGTCTGACGATAGTACTCTGAAAAACCGGTCATATCAACATAAAAACGACGCTATCCCCATTCTCTGACCGTACACACCTGGAAGGCCGTACAGCAAGAGGTACGCAAAGACAAAGGACATCAACGACAGTGGCCAGAGGATGAACACGATCCACCACGGCGTCATCTGACCAGGTTGCGCCGTGTTGAGCGTGCTTCCCCAGTACCACAAGGCCGCGATCCAGATTTGCTGGGAACCCTGTACGACACATGCACGCAGCGTCCAGACCTCGGTGGCAGCGCCCTATCAAACCATACACGTCAGAAGTGTCAGAGAACAGCAGAAAAAAAGGAACACCCACCGCTTCTTCTCCAAAGTTTAACCCAAAGAAGACAAATGCAGCAGACGACGAAATAGCATAGGACCAGGTAGCGAGGTCCGAAATGATAGTGTGGGTGTTCGCAAGCGACGGAGATAACGAGGGAACGGCGATCAAGAAGAAAGCAATACCAAAGAATATCCAAGGAGCGGAAAGCACGTAGACGGATGGTTTCCACCAGAACAAAGTATACCACGCAAACGAGGAAGCCAAAAATATAGCACCGAGGACATATAGCTGAAGGTTATCTTGATAGTTTTGCCCCGTGAGCAGCGTCATTTGGTAGCTGTTGGCAGCCAACATCTGCAATGCGCGTATCAGTACGTGCATTCCCAAACAGCTCAGAGAAACAAAAAAACACTTACCTGTCCGAGGGCGATAACAATAGTGTACAAAGGCCAACCGAAAACCTTGCGGGCCATCGCAATCTGAACCCTGGTCATAATCACAAAGTCGCCACCATATGGCAACATTCCACTCCCATCCGCAAACGGATGCGTGCTCGGCGTGCCCGGTGCTACACACCATGAGCGCTGCATTCCAATGAAATCAGAAACGAAAAAGCACGTACTAGCTGGTCGAGAACGGTCATCTGCCATCGACACCGTACCAGGCGAACTCCACACCGAATCTCGGTGCGACGAGATATAACTCGCAGCGCTCGACAGCTTGTCCTTGCGCACCCTGTCAAAGTATGCCTCTTCGGACTTGACCAAGAACCGCTCGATCGACAACTCTCCCTTTGAGTTCTCGGCGCTCAACGACTGGAGCTTTTGCACAAACTCTTGCGCGACCCCACCGTCGGAATCGGTAAACTTTACAAGAACGTCAATTCCTGGAACGAACATACTTCAAAAGAAATCACGCACCGTAGCGGTCGCCTTGTTGAGCGGCGAGTTGGTCTTCTCCTCAACAATAGACGCGATCGACTCGCACGATGCCCTCCGAGAGTGCAGACCAAACGGCCGTTGAGGCGTCTCCGGTTGAAGGAACGGATCAGGAACGTTCCGTTGCTCCTGCGCGATCGCCTTGTTCGCCTTCTCCAAGAAATCGTCAAACCCGTGTCTGCTCCCCGTCGCCACGCTCCTACGCGATAAATGATCGTCATCCGACTGGTCCGAATGCATCGACGATGATCCAGGATCAGCATTAAGGCGAGGTGGCGCAACAAGGAACGTCTCGTCATTCGGCGTCGACGTCTGCGAATGCGCGGGGGAAATGGGTCGATGTCTGGGTGAAGACGACACAGTACTGGACGCATCCCATTCTGGTTGGGAAGGAACCCCTTGATGAACAGGGTCCCAATCGTCCGTGTCATCCATCAATCGACCCCCCGTGATACCGCAATCCGACTCCCGCCACGCGTTCGGCCCTGCCATTCGACGATTCGTCTGGATGCTCCGACGATGCATGTCTTCCATGCGTTGACGCCATTCGACAACTGGGAACCGTTGGACCGCGGAACGCGCACGGAGAATCGCACGTTCTTCTTGCGTCGACTTGAGCGCCAACTTGATCGTTTTCGATAATTGCGACAACATGTGTGACGTCGAAGTGGATTCGACTGGGAACCACTGCAAAGGACCGTTAGTGCGTGCCACCCCCATCGTCGATACATCATCTACTCACCCATCCTGGCATCAACCCGAGACCCCCCAGTCGACTACCCACCCCCAATGCACCCTTTCTCCCAAATTCGACAGCAACCAATCCAAAAGGCTCATCACGAGAAGGAATCAGCGCAAAATCAGCGCCGCTGAACAGATACGGTGGCAAGGCCGTAAACTCCGGCTTCGAGTGTACGCGATCGGGATACATCTCCATCAAACGCGCAAGCTTCTCCGCAGCAAACCGGCCATATAAATCGATGACGGGACCAACACAGATGATCTGAATCGAAGCGCGCTTTTCCAACCTGAAACGAATTGATATCAGCCATCGTCGCAACACCATGGCAGCGGCGCATCTCTACGTACAATGACGGCATGACGTCGGCGATGAGGTCGACACCCTTTTGCTTCGACCAACGGCCGACGAACACGAACAAGTCGGCATTCGGATCCTGCTTGATACCCGCCCATTCCTGAGACTGCCGTTTCAACTCGGGTCGTTGAGCTTCCGCAGCCTGATCGACCTTGACGTCCCGCATTGACACCGGGTTCTCGTCCAGTGCAGCGATATCCGTGGGATCGGGGTTAGGCAACGAATCGACGTGTTTCAACGTCCACAGCGCAGGATACCGTGCCCAACTGCGTTTTCCGTACTTGTCAGAGACACCAGCGACACCGATGCTCTTTTGATGGACGCTGATAAAGGACGCGCCAGCATGGAGGAGGTTGAACGTGTTCCCGAATTGGACGTATTTCGTGCAGTTCTCCTTGCTCATGTTGAACGCGGAACAGACTTCCTTCATCTCTTCCTTGGTACGAAGTGGCCACAAGCCTTGGAACTCGGCATTGTGCAAGGAAAGGCACACCGGAATGACTTTGGGTAAAAGGTAGATAGGAGCGAGTCCACCGTGGTAGTCGTTGATATGGTAGATGTCAATCACGGGGAACCTGCGAATGGTGGCTGCGATCGCCTGATTCCATGTGGAATAAAAGATCGCTGAGCTGAGATCATCCATGCGGGCGGGGTACGGGTCCGACTTTGTCTGTGCGCGGAAAACGGGGCTGTCCAGGAGCACGTACGTGATATTGTCGAGGACGTGCGTGTCCACTTCGATGAGGTAGGGCTCGCCAAAGATGATGACCTCGATGGGTTCTGCGGGTTCGCCGGCGGGGTAGTCAAGGTCCTTGACCTTGGGGATGACCCAGATAAGATCGACGTCCGTCATGGCCTTGCCCATGAGTGACGACATGACACCCAACCCACCAATCTTGACCTTGAGCTTCCAGTCAAAGATCTCATACTCGAGCGTTGCGATGAGCACTTTGCGACGCTTGTCCTTGTCCTCCGGCCATCCAATGACCTCCAACGGATATTTCGGACGGAAGATCTTCTCCGTGATGGGCGTGCTGTGATTGAGATCTGTTGTCGACTTGTTACTTAGATTGCCGAGAATGGGAATGTATTTGCTGGCACCCTTGGGCCGGACTCCGTAGCGGTTGTGACGGATACCATAAAAGGACCACATGAAGATCACCACTGCAAGCGTACCGGTGATGAGTGGAATCGATAGCAAGAGCGCGTACATGATGGCCCCAACGGAGGCTTGACCACGGGGTTGCAACGACCACTGAAGCGTTTGGTCGTTGATCACCAACGACCAAGCCAATGCAGGATATGGTGGAGCCGACATGTTCAAAAAGTTGGGCGCAATAGTGTTCGGTGGAAGGCGATCCATGATGCCATCCGCATCGACGTCACCGTAGTAATAATCGTCGTATCCAAACACGTTGACCTGAACGTACGTTGGCCAAGGTGCCATGATTTCGAGTTCCCAAGTGCTATCGCCGGCTTGGTTCATGACGGCCGAAATACCTTGGTCATAGCCCCACTGATTGAACGGACCACGCGCAAGAAATTGAGGAACGCGGCGCTGAGTGTTGTAGTTCATATCAGAGTGTACGACGACGCTTGCACTCGCAGCTATTTGGCTCCAATCTACGAAAGGTCAGTCCCCGGCTCCAGAAGCAAAGTGATTTGCAGCGTACATTGAACCATGATATGCTGTCCAGCCCACCAAGTGTCTACATTGCTAACGATGTCGGAAGGAATAGTCGTCACGTTCTCCCAGTTCGTCCAATTCGACCAGCTCTGTCCGAAATTGCCAGAGTATCTAAACATATCCGCTCCGTATGCTTTGTGCGTAAACGTGTACTGGCCATTCGAGTATTGGAACGCGCTTTTGTCGTAGTCCGAGTCGGGGAAAACGATGATGTTATCGGCAGCGCCCTTGCGCAAAAGCAAGTGATCGATGACCTGTCGAGACCACATTCAAGATTCTGTCAATCCCCCAAGTCCAAAACGTAGACTCACCCCTGTAGACGCAGTCCCGTCGCTGGTGATGGGATCGTTCACTACGATTTCCAAAATCCCGTCGGGAACGTTGGTGAACGTCGCAGACCACGAGAAAGCAGAGGGGATTGCCGCGGTGACACTCGTAATCACTGGGTTCGTGACCGTATTACACACGACGGAATTCGCGTCCAACGTCGGTTGACCCCCTATACCCGAAGATGACATGTTAAAAGCGATACTGTTCGTGACGCTGGTGCACGACATGGCGATACTAAACTCGAGAACGATGTTGATCGTCGACGCATTCGTGTCCCCAGACGGCGCGGTGATGCGGGCGTCGTGGCCTGGGAGGAAGCGCGTTAGCATGGGAGGAGGAGGAACCCATTCACTAGCTGGCACGAAGACTTTCATCCCGTATGGATCCATGGTGACATTATTCAGACAGCCATACCACGGGGCGGCACCGTTGTTGTAGTACGACGACCCCGAATCCTGGAGAGTAAGCTCCTCAAATGGCGCAAGTAAATTCCGGACGGTGACACCAGACTGGTAAGGCGAGGAGATCCACAGAGAGCTTTGGCAGTCATACGACCACGACGTCGTCATATTCATGTTCGAATATAGCAGCCATACTTGATCAGTGTGATTCCCCGTGAGAGTCTGTACACCTGAGATGCCAGCACGGGATACAGAATAGAGACCCATCTCGGAGACGGTGTTGTTTGAGCCAGGGCGTTGAATGTCGATCGTCCAGTTACCACGCTGCACGAGATCAAATCCGTCTTGGAGGGCATTGTACGTGCTGCGGAGGTATAGGAACTGTTTCATCAGGCGACGCATGTCGGTAGTGGGATCAAAGTGATCGAGCGAATTCCAGTCGTCTTCGCATCCGAGCAAGGCAGATTCGAGCGGCCAGTTGAAGTACTGGTCTGATCCAAGTTTATAACAACCATGGCGCTGCCACGCCTTGCTGCTCATCATGGCTTGACGTCTGGATGTATGCGTATCGGTCAGCGCGTGTGCGATGTTGGTCGAGAGTAAGGCATACCCGAAGAGGTAGTTGGCTGCGGTGGAGTCGTAAACGTAAAAGTTCTGCTCCTCGCCATAGTACCACTAAACTCGGGAATCGTTCAGACTTGATCGAGACTGTGTAAAGGGGACGCACCAAGGTGATTCCGGGCATCACCAAGTTTGTGATGTATAGAGCCAATGCGGATCTCAATGTTCCATTCTCTATGCTAGGCCATCGGAACACGTCGAAATTGCTTGCTCCGAACATGTGTTTCGGATCGATGAGCCCAGTGCTGGGATTTAGAAAGTCATTGTCGACCATCATTTGATTCCATGCCGAGATGAAATTGGAGTTGAGATCATATGCGACTTCGAGGTTTCCATCCATGCCAAGAAAACGAGCGAGGGAACGGTAGATGGAGTAGTGGAACGCATAGCTATCGAGGCCATTTTGCCCCTGCGAACGGAGAAAGTATTGATTGTCTGCCTCGGTGACATTTACGGCTTGGAGGAAGCCCGGAGGCTGTTCCGTCGGTGTGCGACCACGACCCCTGTGGGGATATTTTAGGAGGTGAGGAAGATGACAAATGTAGGGGACGTACAAGTATAGAGCCCCGAACGTGTCACCTCCGGTGACCTCGCCGGAGATGAAAAAATTAGTTTTTCCAAGATTGCTGGCACATGCACGTGTTGCTGAGGACCATTGAGCCATACCGTCTACGGATACCTGGGTGGATTTATCGACACGAATGCCATCGATATCGAGGGCGGTGATGGCCATGCAGGAGAAGACCTGAAGCTTTGCCATGACTTCGGGTTTCCATTCGCGGAGACGATCCTGGACGGAAGCGAACTTGGAGAGCTGACGTTGCCAGTCGGGGTGAACACCAAAGGCCTCCATGTCACCAAATTGGTCGAAGTCGGAAGTGTAGCAACCATTTGCGGTGACGGATTGAATGGAGCCATCTTCCTGCCAGAAGACAGGTAGCTGACACGAGGAGTTCCACTGATTGCTGTACTGGTGGGATGGGAATCGGAGTTAGATTGTTGCGGTGAGAGAGAAGGAGGTAAGATGGGGCCGACCTGGAAATCGGCATATTCGGTGAAGTTCCAGGGCATGTAACTGGGGTCCTTGTAGAGGACCTGATACTGACTAAGACTGAATGGGGCGCTAATGTTGAGGTACCTGGGCAACGATGGCCGATGAGGGAAGGAGGCGGTGCAAAAGGGAAGGGGAGGCGTACCCTTGAAAGCCGATGAGGTCGGAAAGCGTGCCGACGGTGAAGTCGAGCATGATGTACAGTCCCCTAGCGTGTATGGTGTCGATGAACTGTACCCAGTCGGCGATGGTGCCCCAGTGGGGGTCGAGTACGCTGAAGTCGAGGGGGGAATAACCTAGATAGGACGGGTGAGGGGGGGGAGAGGGGAGGAAGGAAGGGGACGTACTGTCGGCTTGCCAGACCATGTTTATGAATATAGTGCCGGAGAGGTAGAGGCCCTTTATGCCCATGCCCTGGATGTAGTCGAGTTTCGAGGTGAGACCCTTGAGATCGCCCCCGTAGCGGAGCTGGGTCTCTCTCCAGTCCCACTCGTACAAGGAATCGAAGAACTGGTTGTTGGAGGGGTCGCCGTCTGCGAACTTGTCCATGAGGATGGTGTAGAAGGGGACCGCGCGCCAGTTCTGGGGGGAGGGTGTGTATGATGTGTTGGACCTGTTGGTGTAGTACTGGGTTGGGTCCTGGGCATTTTGATTGACGTTGAGGTTGTACTGGACGAGGTCGGGACGGTACGGCGATGCGAGGAGGAGGGGGGCGAGGACGACGAGGACGAGGACGAGGACGAGGACGATCATGGTCGTCCGCCGACGCTGGGGTGGGGGGGAAGAAGACGGAGCTGGGGCGTATTAAATAACGA
>JBBPRS010000247.1:0-33173 GCA_038093155.1 Boletus huronensis | reverse complement strand
CCTAACATTGCGGACCGGATGCACGAGATCGACTGGACGGGTGGTATGCTCAACCTCTCGTACTTCCTTGGTCTTGTGAGCAAGCAAGATGCCAACGACCTCGCACCGGCATTGAGGCCCCTCACGCGCAAGGAACAGCTCGACGTCGTCTGGAAGTTGTCTCCTCCCGAACGTCTCCTTGAACTCCAGCTTACGCCTGAGAAGCTCGACCATTGGGTCGACATCGCTGGCTCGCTGATCGAGTGCGGTAAGACATACGAACCGGGTAGTTCAGTTTGTGAGTCGATCGTCTTTCCTCATCCACCCTCGCCGTGCTGACATGTTTGATTTCAGCGTCGCTCGATGTCTTCTACGCCAACCCGCTCCGCGGTAGCAAAGAGGACTGGCTGAACAAGCAGCTCAAGCCTTGGGCAGGTTACAGCCGTAGCGAGCCCACGTATACCGACGTCCCCGGACAGCACTACACGCTCATGGACTTTGATCACGTACCTGGTTTCCAAAAGATCTTCCGCGACCGTCTCGAGGCACGTGGGCTCTAAGATCTGTCTACGATCTAGCGTGAAGGGGTATGAGGGGCAATCTTCAAAAAAGTGTTTTTTTTTTGCCATTATATATTCATTGTTCAACTTTACACACATCATAGCACTCTTATTCTTTTCTCTTTTCCACATTATTATGCAACGTGTCATAAGGGCACATACTACACTCATATATACGGTTGGCGGATAGACAGGTCTGATCATGTTTCTTTTCTATTCTTCTTACTATTAGACACGTCGCCAGTGTAGTACTCTAGTGTACTGAGTCTTGTCTTCCCTATATCTATCATCATCATCTGAATCATCTGAATCATGAGCCCGTCTATTGAACGTGAGGCGTAGTGTCAGAAAGGTGCCATGCGAACGAACAGTCCAACAATTGATCTTTCGCCAGAGTACGAAAAAATCATGTTTGAACCAAAGCGGACTCACAGTGAATCCCCAGTGGCTACCACTTCGTGCTCTCTAAGGGATACAAAGTCAATATCACTATGATCAGTGAACCCCAGCCAAAAGTTAGTTCAAAAGATGCCTGGTCATTCTAGATTCTTGTTGTAGATGCGGAGGTCGTTGACGAGGACACAACCCCAAAACCGAGCGCACTCTCTCAGGGAACCACATCCTGACAGAAAAATCGAAGAACTTGATATTCGCTGCGCAACCATGGTGACTTGAACGCCATGGCTGATTCAGAACCTATGAAATTCAAAATAATTAACTCTTTAAGTCACCTTCCAAAACATAGTAGATTTTTCAAGCGCGATTTTCCCCATCGACAGCCTCACGTCACTACCACAAGCGCCGAGAGATGATTATAGGTGTGTGAACTGATGGCCCTATATTGATAAGGAAGGCACGCGTATCCCAAGCGACATTGAGTAGGCGACCGTCCATCCTTCTTTTCCAACGCTCTGTTACCTGACCGCGTATGTCTTCGAGCATAAGCGGGTGGTCAAGGAATGGTGAGTTTCTGGGCGAGACGTTTGAGCGTGGGATACTGACGGGGACCCAAGAGTCGAGTGAGACCAGTTCGTCATCCAGCAATATTCATCAACAGCAAACAAAACCGATCAAAATCGGGGTTCAAGACGGCATACGTTCCATCGCCTTCCTCGTTGATGGGAAGCACATCGTGAGCGGTGATAGGAAAGGAAAGGTTCGACGATGGCGAGTGGAAGACGGCAGGGAGGTCGGGACGCCGATGGATGCGGGGAGTACTGTTTGCGACATCGCAGTGTCACGAGACGGAAAGTGGGTCGTGAGTGGGACGGAAGGTGGCGAGGTGACGATGTGGAATGCGGAGAGCCACGCAAAGGTGAGATCGTTCAAAGGACACAGCGATTCGGTGTATGCGGTGGACGTCTCGCCAGATGGGACGAAAATCGCGAGCGGATCGGGTGACTCGACTGTCTGCGTCTGGTTGCTCTCGACTGGTCAGCGACTGCTCGGCCCCAGGAAACACAACAACTGGGTGGGCGGGGTCAAATTCTCACCCGACGGACGCCTCATTGCCACTTCCACATGGATGCGAGAGTCTGTTTGGATCTACGACAGTCAGAACGGCTGCCTCCTCGTCGACGTCCCACTCCAAGTAAACTCTTTGTACAACCAATCCCTCGCTTGGACCAGCGATGGCAAGCAACTCTTTGTCTTATCTCGCGACGGCAACATCAACTGTCTCGACGTGTCCACCGGGGCGACGCTCTCTCAATGGCCCATTCACAGCAACAATGAACCCAGGTGCATCGCCCTGGCAAGCAACGGCAGATTCATCACAGCTTGCACAAAGTCATCGGTCTCGTTCTACGACACTACGACGCACAAGCAAATCGGGTCTGTCATCCAGCATTTAGATGACGTCTGGTTAATAGCCATCTCAGCAAACTACGACCTTGCGATGGTCGGACTCAGAGGCAAGACAATCAGCCTTTGCAGTCTCTGTGACATCCTTCCCGCATCCTATTTCGGCAACGTAAGTGCACTTGCATCCAAATCTCGCTTCTGTGAGACCCCGGGTTGTTGATTGCTGCAGATTTTCGCAGAGCAGGTGGAAAAGGACGATCTCCAAAAGACAATCGCGTCCCTTCGTGCACAGGAGGAGGACTCAAGTGCGTTTATGAGCACCCTGACTCGCATGTCGTTTACATCCACGTTCATTAGACGCCAAAATCGCACGTCTCGAAGAAACCATCCAGCAACTCCGTAATCAGCTCTCTGACTCCCAAAACGCAGCTGCTCAGGAGAAGGACAGCCTGAACAAAACCATCGAGTCCCTTCGTGCACAGGACGGTAACTCGAGTGCGTCCATTGTCACCCAGACTCGAGTCTCGTTGACATCCACGTTCATTAGACAACAAAATTGCACGTCTCGAAGAAACCGTCCAGCGACTCGGCAACCAGCTCTCCGATTCCCAATATATAGCGGATAGCCTCAATAAAACCATCGAGTCCCTTCGTGAGTGCATTCATCGCCATCTGAGTAACAACGCAATAGAGTAGGCTGCAACCGCTTCATCCTGTTTATCATCGTTCAATGCCTCGTCTCCAATGGTTTCCAGCGTCGATATGCATTCGCTCCTGAATGATGGCAGAGATTGAATACTTTATCCTGATCGACGACGCCAAAACTCACTAGCAAGCCAGTCTATTATGAGCCTGTTGGCTCTGACCTCCTCGCTTACGGTGTTGGTGATCTCGAGAAGAGTGTGCAGCATCGATTATGCGGTCTTCGCCATACAGTGCTTCGCATTGATGTTTCTGCTCGTGCGCACAAAGGAGGCTAACCATTCTTTGTTGGGAATCCGCATGTTGTGTACGGAGTTGCTGTTCGAGATGGGTGATTGTGCAGTCTAGTGGACGGAGACGTCAATGACGCGATCAGTCCCTCCGAGCCGACCCCCTACAGAGTAACCATGGTGTTATTGTGTATTCGTGCCTTCTGGAGGTCTCGCACGCGCCTCGGACACGAAGAACGAAACTAATATTTGTAGTGCCGTGCGATGCGTGCAAGCTATTTCAGATGTAAGACAACATAAGATCTCTGGCTTGCTGTGAATGGAATAAGTTAGATCCTTCGTGCCATCCTTGCGCACTTTCCGAGTCGAGTATTGCTCTGCAATACCACGACAACCGGGCCTCTCTCGCACACAGCCTTAGTAAAACACATAATGAGTAAATTGTCCATACGACATGCCAACGATTACGATGATACAATCTCTATTAGTAACGATAGTCATAGTTGGTGGGGATAGATGGGTGTGGATGCAACCAACGTCCACAACTGGGGATGTCGGAGCTCACACGCGTCCCTTCCACGCCCGCCACAGATACACCGACGCACCGAGCGCCAGCGCAGCGCTCAACGCACTCACCTCGAACGTCAACTTCCAGCATGCCGGTCCGTGACATGCCCCGTTCTGATTGGGTTCGGAGTCGGAGACGTGGGCGGCAGCGATGAAGGCGTAGAGGTACGAAAACGCAGGGGTGCCGAGGAAAGGGGCATAGGTGATGATGCCGTAGTTGCGGCCTAGATTGGAGAGGCCCCAGATGGAGGAGACGAGGGAGGGGCTGTGGGAGGGTAGGGTGGTAGGGTGTGTTAGCGATAGGAGACGATGGCAAAAAAAAAGGGCATGAGCATACAGGATGGTGAACGTGCATCCATACGCGAAGCCTGCGCCAATACTGTCACGGCGTATCATACCATAAATGGTCAGATCCAGTTGACGGATGAAAGGAGAGGAGGGGAGACGTACCTCAGTGCCCATATGCCTGCTTGTTCTCTGACGCCAACGACCATCCATGCGTAAGTGCAAACAAGCACAGCTGTGGAGAACGTCAGGAATGCAATTCTGCTTATGCGATGTTTATTGAGGAAGCCACGGTTGCCATCTATGGCGTTCGAGGGCACGGGCGAAACAATGTCCGCAAGAGGCCCAACAAGGAGCCGCGAGAGGGTATTCGCTAGGGAGAGCATGCGGACTTGGGTCGCGGTCATGAGAACAGTAGAGGGGGTGCCGACGAAAGCGGGAACAGTGGAGGTTCGATTCGGAAGGGAGAGAACAATGGTGCCAATGTTTGAGATGATCATCTCACACTGTTCAATGCATCAATGAAAACGACAAACGTGCTAAGGTGTCGGTACAAGGAGCAACTTACAGATCCAAGCACGACAGCCATGATAAAGGCCAGGGCCCAAAAATTGCGGTCCGATAGTATATCGAACGCGCTGTTTTTGGATTCTTGGGATTCGTCGGCCACGGGAACGACATCGACTTGTACTTGGTCGTACTCAACACCGTTTCCGTTGGTCTTGTTCGGAAGCAGCGCGGTGCGTTCGTTCGGCACTTCCGGGTCACTTGCGAGGGTCGCTGACTTGGATTCTTCCTCGAGGTCCGAGGGTATGATATGCATGGTGAAACCTCCTATGAGGTGCACACATCCACAGAGTATAGCGAGGAATTGGAGGAATTGGGTGACGTTGATTTCGCCATCGGGGGATGAGAAATATCGGGAAGCAAGTACGGAGAGGAATGTGGGTGAGAGGCCAAAGAGGGCCATGCTTGTCCCTGCTGCTATTCCGATATAGTTTGGGAAAATCTTCGAGGCAGCAAAGACGGATGAAAAGTAGCTATCACGGCATGCCGCGATTAATGCACACGTGAAATTAGGAATGGGGGCGTACGCACGAGAATACGGTACCTAGCGCACCGATAAAGAAAAATATGACGAGGTTGTGGAACGTGGAGATGGAAGGTTGGGTGATGGAGTCTGGAGTCTTGGATATCTCGTTGGCGAATAAGCCAAAGCCAGCCGAGAAGAGGCAGGCGGAAATCAAGGAGCACGCCCAGGCGCCATAGCAATCAAGGATCTTGCCGACCAAGGCTGCAAAGGGATATTGCCCCATCATACCACTATAGTATATGCGAATGAGGTAAGCAAGCGAGAATGGATGGTGGAGGAGTGGAGCGTACGCAAGGGCGATGGTGGTCAATTGTGGTTGTGTGAGCTTCAAGTGTGCCACCAATGCTGGCGAAAAGATCGGAAAGCAGAAAACGCCTCCGGCACATATTCTAGTAGACAGTGTGGATTAGTGTCAAATTGATTCCACTGGTTGGAAATGAGACAAACGCATTGGCGCCCACAGAAAAGCACAAAAGTGCGAGCCTTATTCGGCGTAGATATGGCCGAGTCGATCTCTGTTGGGCTGAGGTGGACATTAGTGATTAAGGAAAGTCTATACGGTCCACCATGCGCTGTTGAGATAGGTGGGGGCTCGGGAGCAAGAAGGACCGAGTTGGTTCGGAAGGCAGTGAAACGTGGAAATGAGTCGCGAGTTCACACACACCAAAACTTCTAGTAGTTGGTCGTCTCTCTGCTCATCGTGGGGGACTGTTCAGTGCTTGTTCAATGGCAAGTTTGGGCCTGGAAAGCAATCTCGCAAAGGTCCACGTCCTCGGGCAAGGTCTCATGAGCGGAAGCTCGTTCAGGGGTTATTTACCCTAATTGGCATTGTACCAAACAATGTTAGTACAACTTGGTCGAGAACAAAAGACAATCTAATTAACTTGCGTTGGCACGTTTCAATTGTCCACAGTGGATATTTAAAACGTACCACACCATGGTCCACCTTTCCCCCCCCCTCCGATATTTAAGCCCGTCTCTGGAGGCGGTTGCTGGTCAGCCTACTTGTAGTCTCTGTGAGATCTTGGTCTACTCTTCACGCTCATACCCCTTGCACCATGGAATCATTCCCACTCTTCTTTAGAATCCGTGCAATCACTTTCAGTGAGTTCATTCCATATGATACCTATTTTTTCACCAGTTCACACTTTCTATAGCGTGCATGATGTTGTTCAGTTTCCTGTGGCTTGTCCTATTATGTGTCGAAATGTTTACTCGGTGGAGCATATCTGATCAAATCAGTCGTATGTTTCATTCCTCTGCTATCGCGTCTGGCGTCTGACGTGCACCTAGAATCATTGATGATTCTGTTCATTCTCACAAACACCACTACCCTCATCATGTTGCCCATCCTGTTCGTCACTTTTCTTCACACCTGACCCGGTCGCTGATCAGTTGTGTCCAGTATCCTCGTTCAATTCCGTATCTGGTTGGACGCAGCACGCTTGCTCCTTATATTTGTCCTCCAAGTTGGTGCGTAACAATGCAAGCAATCATTTAGATTGTCAAGCTCACGCCATCGTACGACAGGCGCCTCCACCGCTGGTAGCATCTGGAGTCCCAGGATTCAGTGTCCTGACCAAAGTAAATCGCTAAATCTTCTTGGAGTCGTCTTAACCTAATGCACCTCGCAGCTCCGGACGACTTGGGCGTCTGCCAACTCATCGGTGTCTATACCATGATAGCTTGCTGGATAATACCTGCGATATGTAAGCCCAGAGCTCATCTCTGTTGAAACCAAGTGCTTATTCGTCCTGGACAACAGTGGGTTTTTACTCGGCTTATTTTGCAGTCGTGGTCTATCTCCAGTCACGCATTCCGGTTGTTGTGGAGCCCCAGCTGCACAAACGACGTTCGGGTGTCGATCTCGAGACGGGTTCCACCGATTCCCTTGCCTCCTGGAACGAGAAAATGAAGGGGATTATCAAAGTACAGGGCTCAAACACTAATAGGAATGTCCCTCCTCGACCATTGGTATTGCCTACCATAGTTCACGCTCGTCAATCATCATTCCTCCAGTCGTCGGCACCCCAGCGTCAGTCGACCTTGCCCAACGCACCATGCCGCCAGTCGACGATGCCATCCTTGCCACATACTGGTCAACGGCCTCTCCCCGCACTTCCCTCAGTGCCTAGTCGACACCACTCCCTCCCTGCATTCAAACATTGCAACGGGCCTAACCTCCGCCCCCTGCTTACTTTGTCCATGCCACGCTCTGTCGCCACCGATGCATTTTCATCCCATCCTCAAACACCGTCCTCACGCCCCTCTCCTGCGAACCCTCAGAATCAATTCTGCAGCGTCGAACTTAGCGTTGCAGGTTTACAGCCCCCCAAGGATCATCGAGGGATTTCGAGACATCTCTCGATGATGCCCTTGTCTTCGTCTCCTACGGAGACGCAAAACGCTGAAGGCAGTTTCACGACCCGCCCCACGCGAGCGAAACTGTTGAAGCCACTTCCCGCTCATTTAATGTAGCCCTAGCATGCATGTTTTCGTATCAGGACTCGTTTTTTCTTGTTGTAGGTTAGTCCATCATCATAGAGGTGTAGAACAAAAGCACTAGATATCCCGCAACAAGTACGTGTAGAATCGCAATCAAAACACAAGCTTCCATCATTCCAATATGACTGCGCAATGCGTATCCGGCACCGGGTAAAATCTGACTCCACGAATGCCGATCGTTTGACATGTACATACGGTGACCACAAATTTACCCGAAGCGTAGCCTGCTGCCTTCTGACTGTTCGTTCTTTACCTTTTACCTTCACGCACTGGCGCTATCGACACAATGGAAAACTGGGATCCAGTCGCGTTCAAGGCGAGTCCATTTCTATTATAATACTCGTTTCTTGACCTCGTTCTCACCGTCCAATGTCGCCATCCAACAACCGACCTGTCGCCCAATGCCCAACATGCGATGCCATACACAGACCCTTCTCCGAACGACCTCTCAACGCCTCGGCCAACTCCAAGAGCGCAAGGATTCCCAAGGTCAACTCACACGACGCGACATTGCTACGTATCTTTCTCAAGGTCACCTCGCCCTCGCACGTGCCAAAGCGGCGACGTTGATCCAGGAGGACATGATGGCGGATTTGTTGGAGGAATTGGAGATGCTGGTGGGTGTGGTGGGGAGTCATGTTGGGGAGCTAGGGTTGGGGGGAGGGGTTGGGTTGGGGCTGGGCGAGGATGTGCATGGGGAGGGGGAAGGAGAGAGGGAGAGGGGTGGCGGACGGGGCGGTCGTACGGGGTGAGTGGTTGGAGCTTACTATTCGAAAGGGGTGGCTGATGGCTGCGGGGACGTTTGGGCGGCTTGACCTTGGGGGGTTAGGCAATCGTTTAGTAAGTCGCCACGGTTGAGCCCCGTTCTGGCCGAGGCTGCAGCAAGCATCATACACGCAGCGCCGAGCGCCGAGTCCAAAGGTAGGTATCATTCATTGTTCTCTATCCGAGAGCGCGTCGTCGGGGTTTCGTTCTGATCCGACTCTGTCCTTGTGAAGACCTGGACGCAGTGAGGGAGATTCTCATCCAACGGCTTGGGCCTACGTTTGCTCAGGCAGCGTCCGCGAGTCGGAATAACCACGTTTCTCTACACGTAAGTCTCCTTTATTTGCTGCAGCAACGTGTCTTCCTTCCCCTGATATCCCTCGTTTCGCTGGAATGGCATTCTGGTTGGGTCCTGAAACAACACAGATAATGCAAATATTGTCCTCCCCACCGCCCACGGCCTCGAAAATGGACGAATATCTCGTCAAAATTGCACAAACATACGGCGTCAAGTGGGTTCCTGAACCTCGGAGAGAAGATTTGTACGTCTCATTGTCTATTCCGAGCTTCGAGAACCACTCTGTCTGATCTTCATACATTTGTATAGACTTCACGTCATTTCGGAGATCTTGCACGTGGATGCTGGTTCGTCGCCTATCGTGGATCTTCCACGTTTGCGTGAGATATGTGCACGTGGTACGTCATCCCAAGGATACGAGGGTTGCACGTGGTCGGATTCAGAACGGTGAACTGATGTTTCTTGGACGATAGGTCTTCCTGATGATCCACCATGGGTACGACCCCGCATATGGAGGTGAGATCTTTGTGTTTTCGTATGGGCGTGGTGACTTAGATGAACATCAAACGTGCAGGTTGTTGTTTGGTACCCTTCCGATCTTGAAAACGACATGGACCAAGGAGACCCAGAAACAACGAGAAGGTTACTACGTACGTCTTGCTTCATTCTTTTTTCAAAACCGCCGAACTATACAAGCTGATTTTACACGATAGGACCTCGTTCGTCGTCTTCTCGACCCCCTCGCTTCTCTACCTTCCCCGACGGACCCTCTCTCCCCGACGGACGCGCTCATTGCCCGAATATCTGACTCCCTCTTCCGCGTCTCCCCAGACTTGTTTGTCCTTCTCGGAAACGAACCAAAAAGCACCCACTCGGGTCGATGCCCATTAGACCCCACCGCGCCTGACACAATCAAAATACCATGCGCGTTCAACCTCGACAAACGGCTAGCACTCCTTAACGACAGCGACACCTGGGAGACCCCCGAGATTCGTCTCGAGTCGGACCAAGTGTCACCGCCATCACCGGCTTCGTCCGCAGCGACTGCGCTCGCTTCTTCGCGTCAGCATCGCCCGACGACGCTTCTCCCTTCCAAGGCATACAATGCACCTCCCGCACACCGTGGGCATCTTTCCGCCCTCTTACGCCTTCTCTACCTCCACAGCACGCTAAATCCGGCCGTTCAATCGCCACACGTCCCTTGGTTGCTCGTCCCGCTCTATAGCACACTCGTTGGGGAAACTGACGAAGATGACGTGGCACACGCTGAAGCGGACACGTTCTGGGTGTTCGAGGCGCTCGTGGGAGAGATTGCCGAGATGGGGGAAGAGGAAGGGGGGAAAATTTGGACGCGGAAGTTGAGCGAGCGTATTAAGTGGGCGGACGGAGAACTGGCCACAAGTCTCGTGCGTGTTTGCGCATTCGTTGTGTTGGCGTCACTAATCAATGCCTCGTCATTCCCATGACAGCATGCGACTGGACTCGACCCTATCCTTCCGCACTACTCATAGTAAGTGTTTTTTTTTTCCATTCAGAGATGTTTTGTCCACCATGGTAGAATTTTGCTCACGATCACATTTTTTGGTCAGTCGTTGGCTCGCGCCATTATTGACACAGACCCTTCCCTTGTCCTCCGTGTTCCCTATTTGGGACGTCCTCTTTGCGCGTCCGATGCGCACGCGCGACGTCAATCCGAAACTCGAATACCTTGTCGATATATGCACTGCGCTTCTTGTCCGTGCTCGGACGCCTCTCTTCCGGTATGTGTCGAGCTTTTAGCGATGTTCCACTCGTTCTAATCGACCTACTCCCGTCCCCCCATTTGCTTCGCGTGCGCGGTAGACTCGGCAAGCCAGGGCGGAATGCTCCAGGTCTCTGGACACAAGAACACACAGCGCTCCAACCACCTTCACCCCTCCGTCCCTGGGAACTCAGTGATGCATTCACAGAAGGCATCGCACTCCTCACGACCTACCCGATCGACGCAGCAGGCGGTATAGATCGGATCCTTCAAACGACTTCGGATCTCGCTCAGAAACGGATCGAGGCGAGGGATAGAGAGAAGGAACGGGAGCGAGAGAATGTTGGGTTCGGAGCGCGGATCAAGCAACAGATGTGGAAGGGCTTTACGAACCAGGTTGCGGATGGGAGTCCGGAGGAAAAGGAAGAGGGGGAGGGGGAGGAGGAGGAGGAGGAGGAGGAGAAAGAGGAGAAAGAGGAGGAGGAAGAGGCGGGGGAACATGATGACGGGAACGAGACTGAGACACCTGCTGCCCCGACGTTGACCTCAAGGCTTGCGAATACGGTGTGGAGGGGGATTACGAATCAGAGTTCGATGGATGATGAAGTGCCGTCGCCACCTTCACCTTCGTCCGCGCGAGACTCGCCGACCCCCTTGGAGGAACGAGAGATCGAGAGAGTGCCCCTGGACCCGGCCCCGTCGATGCCATCCTCGCAAGCCAGTCTGTGGGATTATGCAGGAAAACTAAAAGACTCGGATACGGTAGCTGCATTTTCAAAAGTGAGTACCAACTGGCGTGCCAAAGCGCTCGATGCGTGGCGCGTACGCAAAGAGAGCAATGCCTCTGCATCGTCCGGACCCATGACGGCTGGACAATTGACGCCCCCAAGTGTTGCGAGCGAAATCCCGCCACCGGAGAGCGGCTGGCCCAGTTTGAGCGGCGCAGATGCACCGAGTCACCGACGGGGATCGTTGCCTGGGACACGACGCGAGAGCGAGAACACCATCCTGGACCCACCCCGCCCCGCCTTTTTTCGTTCCCCTCGGGAAAGTTTTCTCCCTCAACCTCGTCGACAACATGCCACAGCACCTTCTAGTCCAAACATCGTCCCCACGCCGCCTCCACTTCGGGACTCGGACACCGAATCGAATGCATCGTCGTTTATACACCGAGCGGGTACCTCGCTTGCTTCTCTTGATGCGTTCCAATCGTCTCATTCGACGCCAAAGAGCGTGCCTAGGCCGCTTATGCTCATCTCACGGGATCTCGTCACGACCAAGTCCTCTCACCTCCAATCCCACTCGTTGGCCCGATCGGAAGGCGGCACGCCAGAGTACCGTGGTGGGGTTGGTCAATGGGGAGACATGTTATTAGCCACCAAGAATCGCCACGCGCTCAGACAAGAGTCCGTCTCTTCCATGTCGTCGCTGTCGCCTTCGGAAGCTATGAATAGATCGCCGTATCCGCTTCCAAGTGGATATGTGCGGAGCGCGGGTACAGGTCCGCGCTCGGATTATGAATCGGATGGGTCGGCGGTGGCAGCCGCGAGTCGGAGGGTCCCGTTGAATCGGAAATCGGTGTCACCGATGGCGTTGGCATCCCGATCGCCGCATTTGCCCTGGAATGCGTCGTCTCCGGGTGGGGGACGTAGTTCTGGGCATGTGTTGTCGAATGGGAGTGTGACAGCGGATGAAATTGAAACGGCCGAGGAACGTGGATGGAGGCATTTCAAGGAGCGGGTCCATTCGGGCGGTTCGACGATGACGGGGACGACGACGGGGTTTGACTCGCCCACGACGATAGCGTCTCCGCCGATCCCGCGTACGCCACTCATGCCGGCTGTTCCCGGTCCAGGCATCGTCAGGATCGTCAATGGAAGGGGGGGAGCAGGACACGTCGGGACAAGCTCAATATCGACGCTGAGCGAAGTCAGCGAGGCAAACGCTGCCCCGCTCGAACCACCTACCCAAAGCAGACTCCTCGCCCGGAAGAAAACCCCTCCGCTCCCCGTACGGGCGACAACGGACAACAACGAGGAGCGTGGGAGTGGCGGGGAGACATTGGCCTCGGAGTCCGGTGATTCGGAGATGTCGATGTCGTTGGAACAGACGCCTTCGGGGAAGGCGCCAGTGAGATTGCGGTCCAAGAAATACGTGCCGCGATCTGGGAGCCTGCGTTTACGGATTGCGGGAACGAGGACAGGGACGGGGATGTCGGAACAGCGGACCCCGAGTCCGGGCCGACGGAGTTTGGCACCTGAGTGGCCGGGTGAGTATGAGCCTACGACGACGCCCAAGATGGAGAGCTATTCGGGGTGGATTGGTGAGGGGGAGGTGGGTGAATTGGGCGCGGTGTTATCGAGGCCACCGATCGTACGCAAGTTGTCCAAGGAGGCGAGATTGAGGAAGGCGTCTACGGGAAGCAGGGAGACAAGACGGATGAGGGATAGTGGTGCGGAGGAGGGGGACGACGAGGGGTATGATGACCTGTTGAGTGCGTATGAGAGCGAGGAGGGGAGTCGGGAATGAGCCGAGGAGCTTGTGATTCGGTTTTCACCAAGTGACGACGAGCAAAAGTGCTGCAAGGGCCTTAAATTTGCTGGCTGTAGAGTATGACACAAACTTTTAGATGCATTACAAGGCTTGTTACAAGGTCTCTTTTTGCGATGGCACTTGAGTGCGACGAGGATAGATACATATTTATTCGAAGGTTTGAGCGGAAAACACATTTCCAGAGGCTGATATACGGCCATGCCAGAAGCCATTCGCCCCCATCCAACGTGTTCTGATATCAAACTACAGTCCGCTTCCTCATCACGATCACGCGTCCGTCCAGATGCTGATAGCAAGGTCCTTGACGAGCTGCAACTTTTGCTTCATGTCGGGCGCCGCGAGCAAGTTGCCCTCTTCGTGCGACGCGAAACCACACTGGGGAGAGACACAGATGCGCTCCAACGCTTCGTCCACGGCCTCTCCCGTACCGCTCGCCACGATCCGCGCAGCTTCGAACACGCGTTCCCTGAGAAGCGTCTTGTCTTCGAGCTCTGGGAATTTACTAGTGATGAGACCCAAGACGACCGATTTGTGTTTGGGGAGATGCCTCAGAGGTTCGAACGTGCCTGCGCGTTTCAATCAGCCGCGTCCATGAATAATAATGATGATGATGATGATGATGATGAGAGGTGGGGAAACGCACCAGCCCGCTCAGTGTCATATTCGAGGTAATAACAGTCCACGTTCACATCGTTGAACAGCTTCACCGCGATAGCACCATAACCCCCCTCGGAGAAATGGATCGAGTGCCTAAAGTTTCCTCGACAGAGGTGTAGACCGACCGTCATGTCCTGTGGACGCGTCGCGAGACAGTTGTTGTACAGCCGGATGTACGCGTCGAGGAGGGCATCAGCGTCCGTGCCTTCGTCTTTCATTCCCTTGAGCATCGAGACGGCGCAAAAGTAGGCGAGGAGCGGGTCGTCGATTTGGACGTGGCGGCAGCCGGCGGCGTACAAGACCTCGAGTTCTTGTCGGTACGCGGCGGCGATGTCATTGAAGTAGTCTTCACGGTCGGTGTACACCCCGGGCACGAACGCGTGCTCTCCTGAATTGTTCCGTGAGTTGGAAATGACGTCTTGGAGGACTTAGCACGCACCGTGACGAATATGCAACCACTCAGGGGGTGCCATGGTGATCTTGATGTTTTTGACCTCGTCAGGATGGACGAGCTTCTTGAGTGCTTCGAATTGGGGAATATAGCCAGATTTGACGTATCTGATCTTGCCCGTGCATAGCGTCGTAGTTGCTGGTTTGGTGTCTGGAGAGTGCGTGTTGACATTGGGCTTTCCCGTGATCTGCGGATGTGCACTTACTGTTGGTAGTGAAAGCATGTATATCGGGAACGTAGAGCTGTTATGTCATAAGTTATCATTGTTGGAGCAAAATTCAATGGACGGTTTGATTTGGAAACTACCTTGAAAATCTCCAAAGGTGGGTTGTCAATCTCTTCGACAGACATCAGCTTAGGTCTCGCCCTGACTTGTTTCCAGACGGCCGTACCTTCAAAGCCTTCTAGATATTCAAAGAATCCGTCGCAGAACCTTATTGTTCAAACGATCAGCTGCTGGCTATGCTCATCGCGATGATACATACATGTGTCGCCTAAATGGGATGTCAGTATGATTATTCGACTATGTAATCTGCTCATTGACCTGTATTCGCCATCTGTGAAGCTCTTTATGCCAACTTCCCGCTGCATGTCGATCGCCCCTATGATGGCACGGTCTTCGATCTCCCTTAGTTGCTCCTGAGTGATCTCTTTCCTGTCAAACTTCCTCCGCGCTTCAAGGAGGTAGTCTGGACGGAGCAGGGAGCCGATATGCTCGGCACGGAAAGGGGGGGTTTGCTTGGAGGCCATGATTAGAGGAATAAAAACACGGGGATTGAATAGCGATAGGTGCCAGTACCTGAGCAGCATCTTATAAGTTGTTTGCCTGGCACCCAGGCGGGACCGCCCGTGAGGGGTGACACCGGCATAACAGAAGACCCAGTACGTTTCGATGCTGCAAATGTGCGACGCGGATAAAACGGTGGAGCAAGAGACCTTGAGGCTCGCGCAGCTATAACCCAAGATCTGTACGGCAAGAAAGCTCACGCGAGGTTCTTGCCGACCTTAGTCCGAGTAACAAATGGCCAGATATGTTCAAGAGCATGAGGTCAGAAATTCACGGTAAAAGTTTACCTCCAATCTGGTTGCGTGTTCGCCCGATGAACGCACCTAAGGTGGTCTTAACGAATCGAGTGGCTGAGGTGTATACTACACCCGTGGCATGCTTCTAGAACGTGTCCACTGGAAAGCGATACCGAGGCAAGTTGCGGGTGTAATGGGACACCAAAATCGAATCTTTTGTGGATCACGAGCATCGCGGCCGCCGCTGGAAGAGAAGGGAAAGAATTATTCCAGTATTTATATACTGAAACAAGATTAGTAGTGTTTGTCAAGGCTCGGCGTTTCTAGCACGGCGTTCAGCCCAATCAAAGCCCAATTGACATGACCTAAAGTGGCAGGAGTTCCTGACGTGGGATTGTCCGACCCATATGTCGTCCGACCAACGGAAACGATGCTCCAAATCTGTCGCGGGCCCGCAGGGTATACAAGTCAAGCAGATGCGGATAATTCAGCAGTCCGGCCGCGCGAGAAACGAGTGTGTCAAGACTTTATCCACTTCAAAGCCACGTATGCTTATAGGTGGAACTCTGTAGTGAAACACTTTGGTACGCCGCAAATATGAGAAAATAGACGCATCTTTGGGCAGTTGAATTCTGCAAGAGGGTAAATATGTCCCTGAAACTCCTATCTTGAGCGAGTAAGATGAAGCAATCTGGCAGTGACATCGGCGTGTACTGTATCACACAGCCCCGTGTACTCGTTTGTGGCGGCCTGCCAAGTGGCCCAATGGCGCATCCTCAATAACCGCCACCAACTTCACCCCCAGCTCCGGCTTTACTCCTCCTACTTCCTCTGGCTTCCCGCCACGCCTTCTTCCACTCGTGTGTCAACGATGACTTGTCTTTTTCCCACCTTTCACGAATGGATTCAGGGGTATCTTCAGGTGAACGAGTGAAGGTAATGCTCGGCGGAAGGTGACGTAAACCCCGAACTCGTGTTGCCGATGGGAACAGGAAGCACGTTGGAGTGCCATGCCGGAGGGTTGTAGTTGCGGGGTTGGAGGAGGAAGAAGTATGTGGATGTGGATGTGGGAGTGAATCTGGCAGCGGGAAGAGTAGTGGGAGTGAGGGATCAAGTGTCACCCGAGAGCGAGCTTTCGTCGCTGATATTATGGCGGGGATCTCTGCGACGTGGGGTGTTGGTAAGATCGGTTCAGACGAATGGCCATTTTCCTGTGATGCACCGAAGGGTGCACTAATTCCAAGAATATCAGTGTCGAGTTCAAGGTCGAGGTCAAGATCAAGATGATCGAGGAGAGAAAAGGATGCTGGGAATACAAAACAAAAGATTCTTCAACAACGTGACAGGGAGGGAAAAGATCCAACAAACCTTCTTCCCTCGGTGCGAACAAGGCCTTGAGGTTCGTTCGGAGGGTAGGTTCCGCTGTTTGTACCGACACTTCGATACTGACTGGCAGACCGTCCATTTCTACATCAGTATCGGGTGCCACCTCCAGATCCACAACATCCTCCAGACCGAAACGAACTTCTCCCGACGACTGTTCTTTACTTTTACCCTTGTCCTTCTTGGTGACTTTGCTCCCCTCACCCACCCCAAAATCGCGAGGCACAATTTCGATGTCATCGTCTGCTGTCTCTTCCTCATCCTCTTCGTCCACGATGTCATACTTCACCGGACCAGGGGGTTCGGGTGCATCTTTCGGCGGTAAATCCACGGAAACAGTGTCCAGAAACACGCCCTTGAGATATACCGAGTCCCACTTTGTGGGGTCTATGAGGCGTCGACGGGCTCGTACTGGCAGTGGCTTGGCCCGTTTCTTTACCTTGCCATTCACACATTTAACCTTCAAAGCGCTAGGTTCGCTGCGCATCGGATCCAAGGGCCGCTCAGGTCTCATTCGCATCGGGCGAACGACACGGCCGGAAGGGGTCACGATCCATCCTAGAGTGGATGCGGCAGCAGTGGCAGAGAGTGGAGTCGACGGAAGAGTGGATGAAGGATGGCCATAGTTACGGGCACGCGTTTGTTTCGGTCGAACAGGTTGAAGTGGCTGGGAGTTGATCTGGGCGAGTCTGTGGTAGTCACATTAATCGAGCATGCGTGAGGTCAGATCAAAAAAAAGGTGCTCACCGTTCCCGGAAGTCAGGTTTCGCCTCGCCGATGCGAAGCTTGGCTCCTCTCCACGTCGACCCACTGAGCGCGTTCAAACCTAATAATTTCAGACGTGTAAGAATCCTGATACTAACACGAATTCATCCCACGTCTAACAAGATTCGAACATGAAACAGAAAAATAGGACTCACACTTTGCCAGCTCCTTTGCGCCGATTTCCATCGTCACAAAACCAAATTTTCTGGGATCCCCGAGAGCGTCCCGTGCGCCAAAGCCGTCCATCACCACGACCTTTCCGAACGAAGACAAACGGCGCTCAAGGTCCGCTGGCGTTATCGAGGGCGTAAGCCCAGAGATGTGGAGCCGTTTCGTGAGCAATGGCTCAGACATTTTGGTGTAATAATACTTGGATATCGAGTTGGAGAACAAGTTTTGGCGGTAACTGGAAAGGCTTAGCTAAGTATGCCATCACGAAATATAAATCTAGAAATATCTCCTGCGTTATCTTCTTACCATCATGTCGGGACCGCTCTCCCTCGATGAAGAGGTCCGGTTGTACGCCACGAACGCAGAACGAGAGAAATACTCTCTTCTGGCTACACTATTTGGAATAATAGTCGCGCTGGACTACCTCGAACGAGCGTACGTCCGCGATGCGCTCACGGCTGCCGAGTGAGTCCTCTGACCATCCCGAGGGCTGCGGACCTCGCGTGCTAAGGTTCGTGTTTGTGAGAGAGGTACTCGCCAGCGTGTACGAGGCTGCTATCTCAGTACATGACGATGCTTAAGCTCGTCAAGGATTCTGTCCCTTCCATCGAGCAGTTCATGACACGTTATCGGGTCGGTACCCGTCCTTCGATTTTGTACGATCTCGCCACCCACCTATATTTTAGATGGATACACCAGCTGCGTTACACCGCATCAAAGTTGGCGTGCCGGCGACGGTAGAACACTCGAGCGAAGCTGGTCCAGAGACCGGCAAGTGGATCGCCGAGACGACTCAGGTGTGTATGCTCTGCAGCGCATCTAACATGGGTTAATCCATACTTTCGCTCGTAGAACTTCATTACTTTCATGGACGCCTTGAAGTTGCGTCTTCGTGCCAAAGACCAGCTTCATCCCATCCTGCAAGAGCTCGTCACTGGCTATGCCAGGTTCAAAGGTAGTAAGGATTGGGAAGGAAGGAGCCGGATGGTTAGCTGGTAAGCCATGTCTGTCCTGTCTATCTTCGTCGCATGATGTTGTGGCAGGTTGATTACGCTTAATGGTATGAAAGCTTCGGAGGAAATCACGGAGGAGCAATCGAGACAGGTCAGTCACCCTCCCCGTCCTGGTGGTTTCTCTCGCCCATCGATTCTCCCAGCTTCTTTTCGATGTAGATCATGCCTATGCCGAGTTCTTCCGCAGTTTGAGTGGCGCAAAAGACGACTGGATTTGACGTGCTTTCGGACGTTGCCCCTGCTACGTCTTGTAAGTCATAATCGATTCCACCGTGTTCTTGGGTAAAAAGAAATAAGGAATGAGTGGATCATTCCTGTATATCACATTCGAGCTCGTTTCGTTCCATATCCTATGTGATGATCACTCTTTCAGGAACCTTTCAAAATATCCTAGTTGGGCTGCGTGTGTGTCGGCTGGAAACCAATCATCAAGGCCCTGCGACCTTTATGATTGGTGTCCAGCGACATCCATATTGCTCCAAGCTTTCTCATTTGGTATTGAATATGTGGGTTTCAGTGTTGTTTTAAACTAGCTTTCATAGAAAGGAGTCAAACAAAGGCCGGCTCGCCCGATCAGAGAGGAGCCTCAACAAAGCACATAGTTGATGTCCCCCGCTTTCCGTCGTAAAGTTGGCTCTGCGGTAGGCGGCAAGACTCGTATATCGAAACCGAGCTAGAGCCCACAGTATGTAAATCTCCTCGATTAAAGTTACTTATTTCCTGCTCGCGTTTAACTCTTTCCGAGCTTACGTCGTTTCCCCAATCCACTATGATCAACAGCAGTACTCTTTCGCTTCACACTCTCCACTAGACTCTGCAAACTACGACCACTCTGCGTTGTGGAGCTTCGAGATTGTACATGATCGTCAGAGCGGGAGTTGCTTTTTTGGCGTTTCGAACGTTCGTTGAGAAGCGCAGCCATGCTTTTGGTCTTTTTGAATCTGGAAGGTAGATGGCGATGTGTCGGTGGTGATCGTGCAAATACCACAGTTGGTAGAATAAAAAAACAACATACTGAGGATTCGTAGGGTCGATCGCGAACTGGTGGTCTTCATGAACCGCAGTGAATCGATCGTCACTGACGTCGATAACGAAGTCGTTCTGTGTCTCCCCCGGTCCGTCGTCCTGATCATTTCCCCTGTCACGTTTCTTAGACTTGTGGCTGGACTTCTTGTTCTTGCCGTGTTTCTCCGCTTTGAGCACGGCTTTCATATCGAAATGTGCGGGCTCGCCATGGGGGTTATCAGACGTTGCCAACAAAGCCAGTTCGGCTTTGGAGGACTCGATAGGTTTCCTCACCTTCGTGGACTGTCTCCTAGGCTGGTTGGAGGGTCCTTCTTCGCGCTCATTGTCACTCTCTACGCCAAAGAACTCGTCGTCGAAACTTGACTTGGTGATCTTCGTCGACACGCCGTCGCCATCGATCTCTCCCATCTTGCTAGCCTCATCTTTCTTCTTCTTCCTCTCTTTCTTCTTCCTCTGATACCTTTCTAGGGTGTTCTCATCCTCTGGGTTCTTCGCCTGGCTGAGACCGGGCATGAAAGTAACTTCCATGTCAACATCGCTGTCTTGCCCTCTTCCGGATCTGCCCTTCTCTTCCCTGCTCGCCTTGTTGTCGAACGCGTTACCCCATCCCTCTGGTAGTTCGTCGTCGTTTCCGCCAAGGAGAAGCATCCGAAGTTTGTCCCCTTCGGCCTTCTTCGAGCTCTTGCCCTCTTTCTTCGTTTTACGCCCCCCAGTCTTCTTTGACACTCCTTCATCACCACCCTCATCTTCATCACCACCCTCATCTTCATCACCACCCTCGGAAGAGGAAGAAGAAGCAATATATGCACGAAAGTCGGCTTCTTCGATCTCTTTCTTCGTCAGCTGGCGACGCAGGATATGGTTCCGTTCCGGGTCGTCGTTATCCCACGTGAGTTTTACTTTTGAGTGGCGGAGGGCCTAGCGTCGAGTTAGTGTTCGTGGGTAGGTAACAGTAACATTTCGGGTACGCACGTCGGTGACAAATTCAACCGCCCTGTAAGGCGCATTTGAGAGTTGGGTAGCTTCATCTCTGGATATCGATTTAGCGATTAGATCGACTTGGAAAAGTGGTAAGCGACATACCGAAGCTCATCGTCGAACGTCAAGTCGTCTGGGACAAAGCTGAGGTCGAACACGTTCGCAGATCTTTCTAGCTCTGTTCCTTCGAGCTCGTTATATACATGAGCAGCAGCCTCTACCGTGTCGCATTCGACGACAGCATAGTAGTAGCTGTGCTCAACATTCATCAGCCACTCTTTCCGCCGAGAAATAAAAGAGGGGGGCTAGTGGATGGAAGAAGTGTGGATGAGGGACGTACCGCAAGCGCTCTAGTTGATACTTTCTCAAAGCATCCTCGTCATAATCCGCCTCGCTGCCTGTCTCAAATAGCGTCTTCTCGTTGATATCCTCTCCCTCCACATTGTCGTTTTTCTTCATAAAGAGCTCTTTAGGCGGACCTTCTTTCTCCTCCTTGGCCATCCGCTTTTTTCCAAATTCACTTGGGTAAACACGGACACTCAGTATTCTTCCCTTGGCCACGTTCACTCCACCCTTGTTAACGGAAGTCGCATTTTGTTCGGTATGTGAAGTGGAGGCAGATGCAAGAGGTGCAATGGGAGATACGAGCGACGAAAAAATCTTGTACAGGTGGACAGCACGTACGTAGTCCCAGTCGAGGTTGACCACTGCCAGCCTCTTCGTTTGCTTGACGTCCGCAACCCCTGCCCGGTCGGGAACGGTGTTGGCATACTCGGCAACCTGTGCGTCCAGGGTAGCAACCGTGTTTTCGTCGAGATCGACCTCAACGTCTTCCTCGACCTCTCCCAACTTCTTGCATTCAGCCCCGAGGGAGACAAAGCCGCCGTCGTCGCTGTCGCTGTCGTTCCCGTCCGCCGAGGGAACGCGGGGTTGTAGATCTCTGTCGTCCTCTTCCTCGTCTGACGACTCCATGAGCACGGCACCGCGCGCATAGTCGACGGCGGTGGGCACAACAGCTGGATCCTCTCCATCTTCCTCCTCAAGCCTATAAAACCGCCGTAAATTGTCCTTTTCCTGCGTCTCCGACACCGTGCGTCCATATTTGTCGACTCTCGCTGTCGTTTGTGGGGCATCCAGTGTGGATGGTTAACGAGCCGTCGATGAAGAATTATTGTACGGCGTACACACACCGGCAGATTGGTTCGCACTCCTCTTCTTTCTACCCTCTTTCTCGTCTCCCAAGAGATGTTTGAAGCGATCGTCTAGGACGACCTTTGAGTGGTGTTTTTTGGGGCGGCGGAACCGAGGGTCGGTTTTGAGACTGGCGAAACGGGCGTCCGACATCGACGGGAAGGGCGCGGTACAGTCCAAGTTTATTGCAGCTGGCCTATCCGAGCACGATTCCGATTCCGTAAAATAGATAAATGTGCGTGGGGGAGTGGATTTACCGCGACTGTACAGTTCATCAGAACGAGAGTTCCCAGATTCTAGACAACGGAACTATTCGTTCCATGATGTCCGGCGCTGAGAGAACACGAAAAGGAGACGCTATCTAGTATCGACAGCATCAGAACTGTGAGTTCACACTCAAGCGCGTCTCCACTGATGAAAAACCCCATTTTCTTTCTTACGAACGTAGAATGTCTCAAAGCGCGAACTCCAACTCCCTCGTAAGCAGTTCAGCTTTCTCTTCTTGTTCTCTTCGATACTGACCTAGCTAACAGTTCGTGGTAGGTCATATTTCGAACTCACAACTAGTTTACCGAACAAAAGGGTTTCATCTAGTTTGCTGGTCGAAAGGTCGCGCCTTCCGCGGCGAAACCCACGAAGTCAGTCCCATTCACGTTCTCCACGAATGTGCGCAGTGAGCCTATATATACGAGGCATGAAACGTTTCTTACGCTGTCTTGACGTGCAGCTTCCTTCAACAGCCGAGAGACCGGGTTTCAGCAAGACAACCACCCCCGAGAATCTGCGTCGATCTGCGACTCCACGGGTCAATCCGATACGCGCTTTGGACTTGGTTCTTATTTTTGTCTTACTCGTTTGTTCTCTAGATGCCACCCCCAACTCAGACAGAGGAAAGGTCTGAACCACTCTATAACTTGCAGGATGTAAAAGCAGCACTGGCAAATATCTTTTTCCACGTGTACTCCCTTTGGTCCTCACGACTCTGTAGGAAGAATTAGAACACCTGCAAAAGGAACATGATCTAAGTCGAGACCACGAAGTGCGAACGGCACCCCTGATCACGCGCGAGGCCTACGTCGCGGCTGGGTTCGCCAAAAAGTCGATGCAATACGGTGTGATAGGAGAAGCACTTTCCATCCAGCGAGTCCCGTTTCCTATTCCCCTCATCCACGCAAGTTCATTCTCGAGGGCAGATCGAAATCAAGTATCTATGAACCGATAGATCCTCGCCTGTACATCAACACGGTAGGACCTGGTTCCGCGTCGTTCATCTGACCGAATGATCGACTTTCGTGCCAGAACGCCCCCTTTTCCGCTGTCGTATGTGGCGTACAGGGGTCGGGTAAATCTCACACAGTCTCTGTACTCCTCGAAAATATGTTTATCCCAAAGCTCAACTCTATCGGGATGCTATCCAAACCTCTCGCGGGACTGGTCCTCCACTTTGGCGAGGGCGGTCCCAGTTCCCGTCCGAGCGAAGCGGCGTGGGTCGGCGTACCCTCCGACTCCAATGCCAACATCAAGACGCCATTCATACGCGTCTACGTGTCAAAATCATCGTTAAAAACGATGAAAGCCGTGTACGAGCCGTTGGGAAAACATGTCAAGGTGATGCCATTGTTGTTCAACGAGTCAGAGTTGGACGCCCAGGCATTTCTCTCTATGATGGCGGTGGGCTCTTCAGAGTCCGCACCGTTGTACATTCAGACTGTCCTGGTAGGTTTAGTTCCTCTCCTTCATAGTCTTTTGACCGACAATAAATCTTCATTCGTAGAGCATCCTCCGAGAACTTGGTGAATCGTTCTCCTATCAGAGGTTCTTGCGTAAGCTAGAGGAGAAGACCTTTAACCCAGCACAAACTGCTGGTCTTGAACAACGTCTTTCCCTACTCAATTCCTTCATGAACACGCGTCCATTGCGATATCCCCCACGCTTTGCGGCTGGGGAACTGACTATCGTTGACCTATCGGATCCGTTCATCGACCCAGGGTCCGCGTGTGGTTTATTCGAGATTGTAACGAGGTTGTTTGTACGAGCGGAGGTCGGAACGGGGAAAGTATTGGTGGTGGACGAAGCACACAAGGTAAATCACCCCTCAGAGATAATGCAGTACCTTTGCTGATCTTGTCTATTCAGTACCTTTCTCCTAACCGGGGTGTCTCCGGATTAACAAAGTCCCTACTCACTCTGACACGCGAACAACGACACCTTGCGATGCGAGTGCTCATCAGTACTCAAGGTCAGTTCGGGTGTTGTGACTTGCGTCATGTACATAGATTCTGAGGAATGCGACTTACAGAACCTACCGTCATTCCTCCGGTGCTGTTGGACCTCTGTACGGTAGCCATCATGCACCGATTTTCTTCGCCTGCGTGGTGGGACCATCTCGCGCACCACGTCTCGTCAGATATCTCGATAGAAGAAGGGTTTGACAAAGTGGTCAGGTTGCAGGTAGGCTTGACGCTGGTTCACGGGGGGAATGGTGAATAAACCTTGGACTAACATCGTCGTGATAGACAGGAGAAGCTATCGTGCTTGCTCCGTCTGGAATGGGCGTGTTCCCTGACGACTCTGGAACGGGTAGAAGGCCCTCATCGCCGGCTACGACAGGAGAGACCGCTCGGAAGGCTCCGTTGACGGTCAACCAATTCGGTCGACGAATGATCTTGATGAAGACCCGCGCCCGGGTGACCAAGGATGCTGGGGCGTCCATTTTGGTGATCGAGTCCGAGTCCGAGTCCGAATCCGAGTCCGAATCTGAATCTGAAGATTCGGAAGAGAGCGACTGACGGAATACTACCAAGGATCTATACAGAATGCTAGCACGACGGATAATATACCTACGATATCTCTATAGATTTGGAAGATTCAATGCTCCCTTCCTGCATATGCACCTACGGTATGAATTGACGCGATTTCAACTCCGCTGCGACGCGCCTGTTTTTAAGACGCGTCGCGTCGACCTCTCTGCTTGATTCCATCCATTCACCATGGTCGTCGCATCCCAGGTAACGTTGTTTTCTTTTCGTGGATTTTTACTTCTAAACGACCGACGCAACGTCGTACCCAGACAACCGACCAACTTTCCAGCGCCGTTCCCCCCTCCAAGGCTGCCAAAGCCCCTGCGTCCAAGGCATCCAAGGCCCCCGTATCTGCCACTGCTCCCTTAGCCGCCAAGTCCCGTGACGCAAGCGTCAAGAGCGGAACCCAGAGAGAAGAACCAAAGAAGAGGAAGAAGACCAGAAAGGAAACGTACAGTAGTTACATATACAAAGGTGGGTCGTCGCCGTTCGCACTCCCGGATTACCTTGTCAATGAGGGGAGCTCTGATGGGTCTCGCGCTATGTAGTGTTGAGGCAGGTCCATCCCGAAACGGGCATCTCGAACAAGGGAATGGCGATTCTGAACTCGTTCGTAAACGACTTGTTCGAGAGGCTCGCAAGCGAGGCGAGCAGTGAGTCGATGGAGCCATTGAATTGACTTGCGTTCAAGCTGAATGGTGGTTCCTAGAGCTCGCTACGTACAGCAAGAAATCAACGCTTTCTTCTCGAGAAATACAGACGGCGGTAAGGTTGATCTTACCGGGCGAACTCGCAAAACATGCCATTAGCGAGGGCACAAAGAGTGTGACCAGTTCGTATTATCCACCGATGCTGTGGCACCCTAAATGCTGATTGTACACGTTGCAGAATTCTCAGCTGGACGATGAGCGGTTGTTTGGCCATAATCCATCCATAATTTAGTTATCATCGAAACTCCAGTGGAGTGTCAAACCAATGTAGCATAGCATCTTGCACTTAGTATTATACGAAGTCACAAATATTAGAAACCTAGATTGCATACCTTGAGCCTCAGCGATACGTTGCAGGAGTTAAACACTCACCGTACTTATTACCGGCTTCTTTTCTATTCCTCCGGCCTTGCGCAATCTGCTCTTCTAGTGCCTCGCGGTTCAAATACGCCTCAGTCAGCAAAGTCGTCAGTTGATGCCTCGACCTTGCCACTGCGCCCAACTTGGCACCCTTGACATTCATCTTGGGCATCGCTGGTTCTCCATCTTCGGTCCGTCCAGCCTTGCCCGCTGTCAACGCCTTCCTATCCTCGCGTTCCTTAACCTCTCGACGCGCCCTTTCCATCTCTGCAGCCATATCGACGTCCTGAGCACCGTCTGTTTCAGATCCGTACTGAGATTTCTCGAGCGCACGAATATGTTTGTCATACTCTGCCTTCCATTTCTGGGCGTAGGACGCGTAGTACTTGGCGTCGTAAGGGGCGTATGCACCAGAGGGAAGCTGATAATAACCCGGGTAGGGATCGTCCAACGTGGGAGAAGGAGGTCGGAAGGTCGAAATGGCAGGGGCAGAAGATACGGAAAACGAGGACGACGCGGACGTGGACGTGGACGCGGCGCTCGAGACGGTTGGTACGGAGGACGTAGAAGGTGTGGGTGTAGATCCGGCGGGGGGCGTGCTTGAACCAAGCGAGAAGAAGTCCACGGGCGGGGCCGCTGATTTCCGGGGCTGCGTGGATGCCGGAGCAGAAATTTTGGAGGGACCTTCGTTCTCGAGAGATACGTTCGCCCTGCCCTTCTTCAGAGAGGGAGGAACGAACGAGGTCGATGGCCCAGAGACATCAACAACAGGTCCTTCGACCTCTGCGTCTCCCCGGTCCCCCGCATCGACAGAGGGTCCGTCCGTGCTCGTGAAATCAGCGGTGTCGTGACGACGCGACTCGCTCTTGGGAGTACGAAACACCAACCCGGGGCCACCTCCGCCCCCGAGCACACGCTCCTTCTTCTTCTCGATCACAGGCACTGGCTGTTTTGGCGCGGGAAGCATATTGAGCAGGGAGGACCTTCCGGCACCTGTAGTTCCTCCCCCCCCGCCCGGTGCGACACGGGACTTCTTCGCTGGTGGACCGTCATCCTCGTCGTCTTCGGGAGGGAGGGAGGGGAGATTGATGGCGATTTTCTTGGTTCGTTTTTGTTTCGGCGGTGCTGCACTCTCGCCCGTTTTCGTCGTGGAAGCCGAACCTGAAGGCGCAGGGGACGAGGACGAGGTTGTAGACTTTGGAGGGGGAAGTGCGAACGTCGACTTGGAGATCGGCGGAGGAAGTTTCGAAAGGAACGACGACGCGGAAGTTGCTGGAGTCGACTGCGAGGTCGATGTCGTCGTCGTCTTCGAGGTCGTTTTCAAGCTTTCATCGCCGCTCTCGACGTCGCTGCCGTAGTCCTCGATCCCGAGCATGTCGTCTCGAAGGTGGGGCGCTTGCAAGCTCTTCACTTCCTTTTTCGGGTTTCATGGCGGGGTCACCAGTTACATCAATAAATATAAACATGGGGGGTCATCAAAAGGGTATCATATCAAGAAAGAACAGCAGCGACGACTCCCTCCCCATCCGCCAGTCCCGCCTTGAATCCATCGCGATAATAATCTTCAGTCCCTTGAGGAATAAACCCACCCATCGCGCTCAGACTGTCTTGAATGTATTGCTCCGTAAACCCGAGTCTCGACCACCCATGCTGAGTAAAGATCTTCACAGTCTGATAGCCGTCCGAGTATCCCTGAATCGACGACTGTTGCTGTGCGGTTGTCATATTCCATGCGGCGGTACCGTTACTTCCTTGAGCCAGCGTGGAGGAACTCTCGAGCCTTTTGAGAATATCAGGCTGGGAGGGGACGGTCATGCTGGCCACTCCAGCGTAGACACGCTCAAGCTCAGCAGAATCCGTGGGAGGCGGTTTACCATACGAGAAAAAGGTGTCGGGCAGGCTTCTCCCGACCGCGGCTTTGAAGCACCAACCTTGGTCGGTATCACAGCCCTCCTTGTTATAAGCTGATCGAATTGGAGGTTAGGCCACCAGGGTTGGGGAGAGAAGGACGGCACGACGCACACCAAAACGACCAGCCAGCACTCGTGTTTGTATAAACGCCCATCTGACTCGTGCAGAACTGCTTTCTAGCTTCGTCTGGATCACCCTGGGTCGACAAACTCTGAGCGGTTAACGCGCATGACCATTCGTTTATCACTAAGTTTTCCCGGTCTTTCGAGTCTGTTGCCTCAAGGTCACCAGAGATCGATCCTCTGACGTCGCTAGTATGCTGGGATGCTGGTTCGGACTCGTCCGCAGGCGTGAAGACAAAATAGGAGTGGTGATCCTCGATAACAAAGTCTGAGCGCCCGGAGAGGTAGGTACTGTACTTCTGGAGATTGAAGCCGTCGTGAATGTAGAGCGGGAGGCTGGGTACTCCGATGGACCTTTCTCTCATAGCCGTGATCGCTTTCGTGTCTGTACGAATCTTGCGTTTCAGCGGTCACCAACAGCGCGCAAACCATGAAACACGCTTACAGAAATCTGAGAGCTCAGGTGTATCGTTCGGCTCGTTCAATATCTCGATGCCAACGACGTTGCTTACGACTTGAAGCTGGTCCATCAGGAACATCAGAACCTCCATCGTTTTGTCCGTGTACGCAGAATCGTTGAACAGCCTCGTCTGGCCATCGGATATACCAGAGTGTGGTTGCCCGTTTTGACTTCCGACCGCGCCGTGAAGGTCCACCAACACACCGATGTCAGATTGCGCAGCCATGTTGATCGCCCGGACAAATCGAGGGAAAGAGTTCGTGTAAACGCTCGCATACGGCTCGAAAGGCGTGCCCGTGAGGAAGGTTGGCCCGAGCGTCCAGTATCCGATCGGGAGGCGGACGGTATTGATCCCAATGTTCGCGAGGTAGTCAAAATCCGATTGGTCGATGAACGTATCCCAGTGTCGTTCGAGCACAGCCCGAGCATTTTCAACAGATCCCCAACCCGAGGCAATGTCTATTTCTGCACTTCGTGATCCTGATGCGCACGTGAAGAGGGAAGGGACCATCCAGTTCTCTTGTACGAACCTATCGAGTGGAAAAAACACGTGTGAAGCATCCAGGAGAGTGTCTTTCCAATACTTACCATGAACCTAGGTTGACGGATTGTTGCCTTCGATAACGGTATACATTCGCCGTGACGGAGTCGAATGACCAAAAAGTTTGGTTGGCGAGCGGTGGGGGGTCGTATGGCACCACCGAGCATTGTGTGCCTGTACCAGTGTCGCCACCCATAGCAGGGTGAAATGTCGTTGCATTGTAGTTCGAGCCAGTGCCAGAAACATTGAACGTCGTATCAATTGGAGCACTCAGAATGCTAGAGCCATAGAGGTCGGACAAACCCATCGAGTTTGCGGTGTTATTGCTTGTCAGTGGGTCGCTTGGGAAAGGCTTGTATGATCCCTCGACCAAGCCCAAAGCTTGAAGAAGGATCACAAAGTTTTCGGCGTACGTCGACGACGACATCGCTCTGAACTCGCGTTCCACAATTTGTCCGAGGAGAGAGAGGCTTTATGGACCATGAAATAACATCTGTGGTCGAGTAGAGTCACCTCCTGGTCGGATTTGAAAGTAGACCGACGCCGGGGATGGACCTCGCGGGACAACAATATGCGTGCCCAGGGTGGGAGGAGCTCGCATCTATTCGAGACGGAAGTTGCTCTTACATGTACTTGGACTACAAAGAAGCGTTTCTTGCACCTGCCAAGCGTCCCACAAGGGAAGCCTTTGTCGTTTCGTTTTCCTAGTAGGTTCGATCAAGGCGTTCAACTTCAACTTGGCAAGATTGCGTTACCCGAATACTTCAGCACTGCGCCGTCCCCAACAACAACGAATTATGACCGCTGAAATCGCACAAATACTTGTGGGAGGAATACTCTGGGAATACATACTTATCATCCTGGTTGAGCTTGCCCAGGGCGGTTACCCGTGTCCTCTCCTAACTTACTGTTGGAAACACTCGATTGGCTCCGAAACGGCGGCGACTGGCCTCTTGGAGAACACCCTAACCCACGTGATTTGATACTTTGAAAGTTATTAGTGCGGTGCCCTCTAGACCCTTGCCCTGTACTCCCAGCTGTCCTTTCCGGCGAATTCCGAATGTAACCAAGTACCCATCGTTCTGTATGTTTCAAGACAAGTCAGCAACGTCAGTTGTGCCCAGAAGAGTTTTGAGGATAGCCACGCGACATGAATGGTTGCAAAAGGACGTCGAACGCGCTATAGCCCACCTGAGGGTACCACACTAGACCTCGTCCCGCTCCTGAAGTAGGAACCAACTAGATATGTTCACTCTGCCCAAGAAGTATGCTAGGTGAGACGCGCACTCGTGCAAACGTGCATCTCCGTATTACTCTCATGCCTTCAAAAAACGCGCATGTTCAATGTCAGAGGGCACCGAGAGCGATGGACCAAGCAGGAAATCCTCACCAGCTACCCATTCCGTTTCTATGAACTCGGTTTCCTTCTCGAGGACATTCCCATGGCAGTCACTCGTGCCCTCTCCTAGCTCACTCTCCATCTGTTAGAAACACTCAATTGCCTCCGCAACGCGACCCTCTTTGAGAACATCGCAAATTGCCCGGTAGATGGGAAACCTTGGAACCTTGAACTGATCCGAACAGATTGTCAACCTCCGGTTTCAGACTGTCATGTAAACCCTACCTTGGCGGCGACACTCAATGCTTCCGTTCGCTGAGCTACGAATCAGCACGATGTTCGCCCACTTGGTGAGCAAGGTGTTCGGCGTCGGGGGACTGAGTAACAACGCAGTAGAGTAGGCCGAAACTGCTTCTTCTTGTGTCCCGGTGGTATGTGCCTTGTCTCCAATTCCTTCCAGCGACGATATACATTGCGTCTTGAACTCTGATGGTAGAAGTTAAACAATCTTGATGCGTGAGGCCAAAACTCACTAGCAAGCCATTCCATTATCAGCCTGTGAGCTCTCACCTCCTCACTTATCGTGTTGGTGATGTCGAGGAGAGCCAGCGCAGCATCAATTATGCGGCCCTCGGCATACAGGGCTTCACATTGATCGTGCGCACGAAGGATCTGGGAGAAGCTGTCCGCTCTAAGCTGGGAGTCGGCATGGCGGGTGCGGAGTTGCTCGACGGTTTGTTCGAGACGCGTAATTTTGCTGTCTAACGAACATAATGGGATGTGAACGACACGCGAGGCAGGGCGCTAACAAACACACTTGAGTTTTCCTCCTGTGCACGAAGGGACTTGACTGTCTCTTCAAGCTCGGCCTTTTCCACCTTCATGTGCTGGATTTCCTGCGCAGCGAAATTCTGCAGCAGTCAACAACGCAGGTCTTGCCCCCACCGATCACAAGGTCGTAGTCAGCTGAGATAGCCATCGACGTGATGTGACCTATATGTTGGATGACAGACCCGATTTGCCCGTGCGTCGTAGTGTCCCAGAACGAGACAGATCAGGAGGCAAACTCACCTAGGAGTGCTCGAGATGAGCCGAATGACGAAGCATCATGCCAGGCCACCTCCACAGCATCCAGGAGCGTTCTAGAAGCCATACGGAGCAGCGCGTCGTCGAACCGAAGTCATCGAACCGAGTTAGCAGACCAGGAAGCCATTTGGGCGATTTGGGCAAATCGGGAGGCATAGAGGCCAAAGCGCTGAGCCGAGACAGTCCAGATGACATTGATGAGGATGGGAGATGCCCCATAGCGACACAGAGCAGCGCATCGACGAACCGAAGTCGTCGAGTCGAGTTAGAGGGCCAGGAGGCCAGTTGGCCGAAACGGGAGGTATCGAGGGCAATCCGGAGCGCGAGAACGATGGAGACGGCGCTGCTGGCTGAAAACAAGTCGAGTCAGCAAAAACGGCCGAAACGCTCAACGGACAACATACCAGGGCCACCCATACCACCTAGCCGTCATCCAAGACATCCTACTGAGCCCGTGAACCCGCCGCGTCGACGAGGAAAAGAGAAAACACGACCTAGAAAAGTCAGTCGAGCTCGAGCAAGAAACTGGACTTACCGAGCGGAGCGGTCGCGTCAGGGCCAAATCGGGTGAATTCATGCATCCAGATACGATGTACATGAGGTCCATATGCTGGGGGAGCATTTCCGGGCCACGATCTGCGAACGCGATGGTGCTGGAGTCGATCCAAGTCAGCGTTGCAAGAACAATAGCACGAGCGTTGTTAGGCGAGCCGCGACTTCCAAATCGGGCAATTGCGCTGATGCACGACTCGATGATCTGCGCACATGCTGCAACACGGACACGATACAACTCGTTTAATAATCATTTGGTATATTTTCATTTGATTTTATCTTTTCTGCATTAGAGCAACCACTTAGAGCTGATGCTCAGCCTCTCATGTTTGAGAGGGAGTGTTGGAATTTCTATTCCATATTAGGACCATTGCTTACATAAGCAACCATTACATCGGACCTACTAAAGTATTCTACAGCGGAGTTCTTTTTTATTTCTTGTATTTATCCTTGTTTGACGGTTTTTGGGGTCTGTGCTCTATCACCTTTATGAGATTGCACGGCTTCTTGTTTCTTCTCTATTTTATAGCCGATAAAGGTTCCGAGTGGGAACAAGCAACACGACACTGATTAGTTTCTCCCATTTCCTCCGCCACTGCGTCCGTTGTTGCGGGAACGTGTCAGCCTTCAAATGTAAATGTTTTCACTTTTTTTGTTCTGTGTAGTTTCCTCGGAAGCTGAGAAACTGGACAGGTTTATAGACAAGCTACCATGTCATGTACCTCGTCTTATCAATGAGGCTCACCTTCCACCCACCCACCCACCCTCATAACACATTTGACTACCCTGCCTATCATGATGTCGTATATTATCCTTCCGAACATGTGAATATATTTGCTTTACATAACGCAGCAATAACTATTGAGGGAGTCGGGGATTGGCGCCTCCGTACGCCGCTACGATTGAATTATCTGCATCTGCTTGACTTGTATATCCTGCGGGCCCGCGGCAGATTTCGAGCATCGTTTCCGTTGGTCGGACGACGTATGGGACAATCCTGGTAGTGGAATTCTCCGAGTGGCTGTGAACGAATTGAAACACCGCCAACTTTATTTCTCGACCTCGCTGCTGACGCTGCCATAATAGATCGATTCGACCTGGGGACGATCCCACGTCCAGAACTCCTTCCACTTTAGGTCATGCTCTTGAACATATCTGGCCATTTGTTACTCGGACTAAGGTCGGCGAGAACCTCGCGTGAGCTTTCTTGCCGTACAGATCTTGCCAAGGCTATAGCTGCGCGAGCCTCAAGGTCTCTTCCTCCACCGTTTTATCTGCGTCGCACGTTTGCAGCATCGAAACGTACTGGGTCTTCTGTTATGCGGTGTCACCCCCTCACGGGCGGGTGCCAGGCAAACAACTTATAAGATGCTGCTCAGGTACTAGCACCTATCGCTATCTAATCCCCGTGTTTGTACTCCTCTGAACATGGCCCCCAAGCAAACCCCCCCTTTCCGTGCCGAGCATATCGGCTCCCTGCTCCGTCCAGACTACCTCCTTGAAGCGCGGAGGAAGTTTGACAGGAAAGAGATCACTCAGGAGCAACTAAGGG
>JBBPRS010000246.1:0-33225 GCA_038093155.1 Boletus huronensis | reverse complement strand
CCCACCGTCACCGAGTCAAGATACCGCGGTTGTCGATTCCGATAGCGGTCCAATGCGGTCACGGTTACGCCCGCGTCGTGGGATGGCAGGATCATTTCCCTCGGCTTCCCACCTAGTGTCTGCCACCCCCTCAAGTGGGCGCCGTGGTTCTGCCGCTAGGGCTCAGGCAAGTCACCGAAGTAATCGCAAAGGTAAAGGGAAGATGAGGACCCCTGTCGTAGAGGCTGAACACGAGTGGAATTGCCCGGTCAGTGGGTGCGGACGCGTCCATCTCAGCCTGTTAATGGATGGACGATGGAAAATGGATGAGAGAAGAGGTGCCATTCCGGTGTTCGTCTGATTCCATGGTGATGTACGTTTACGTGTCCTAGCCCCGGGACATGCATATCCTTCCAGATGTTGTAATCTTGCATCGCACTATTATTTCTATAGCATAATTCATCACATACGTCTTGTAGCGAGGGTCATTTCCCTAGAACTTCCGCTTTTCTATTATTTTTTTGGTCAGCTCTCCGACGAGTGGGACGCATGCCGGACACGAATTCTCCAAGGCAGGGTCGCATTGCCAGATCTCGCACCGATCGTCCCCGACTGTTGCGGGTTCCGTACGAGCGATTCTCATGACACAGACTAATAATCGCCGAGGGTACGAGTGGGGATTGCATTGCTCGATAACAGAGACCGTGGAGGCCACATGTTCACACAATCGAAGGCTGATTTTGCAACGTGCCGTCTGTTGTGTTCTGCACGCGATCTATAGTACACTGGCAATTACCATCTCTATCTTAACCCGCAGAGCACGCGTACTACGCATGCTGGAACGGACAGGACACTGTCTGATTATTCCGTGCCTTGTGATTGATGAGTCTGTGCTCGTTTCACTAATCGCTTGATGTTCACCTGTCACCGTGTTCGTGTTTCGGACCAGCTGCCAGCTTTTCCGCAGAACTCACGAATCTAGCCCTTTCCTCGTGCCCAATGCTCCGCTTTTATTTTGCCTGGCCTGCAGCTTTTGTGTCCTTCTTGCTCCCCTCTGTCCTACCGGACGAAACCGTCGCCAGCTATGGGTGATTGGGTCAACTGCCAAGATCTCTCTGTCACCCCGCGGCGATATCTCCAAAGAGAATGGAAGAGAAACAAGCCTGTAAGTCGCTGTCCTCGATACTTTATCGGTCGACGGGATGGGTCGATCTAACCCAGTTGCACTTGTCTAGCACCTTCCGCCATGCGATTCGCTCCCGGTTCTGCGTCTCTGCCCAGATCGCCCTTTGTTTGTATGTGCTCAATGTGGCTTTGCAAATGCATGGATACCCCTTTGTTTGTGGTGCGAATGGACGTCGACTGAGGCCACAAAGCAATTCGAGGCGAACCTGCCAAGGCCGCGCCGATTGAGTGCACCGTCTAGGGCAGTCCCCGTACCGAAGAAGATCAGACAACGTCCCCCGAGGAGAATGTCTGCAAACTCTACAGTTTCAAGTGCGCCTCACACTCCTCAGCACGAGCGAGCGTTTTCCTCGATGTACTCTAGCAATGATGTGCCGGGTATTACGACAGTTTTGGAAGCCTTTTACCGTGATATGTGTCACGACGACCGACGGGTGGACCCACGTAACGTTGAGGCTGTGGACCACGACGCGGGTGCTCTCTCTGTCGTGTCCACCGACTCCCACAACAACGTTCAGAGGGAGACGGTCGATGGTGGTGGCGTGCATCGAGTCGTCACAGCAACCTCGATAACGGTACGACCACGTCCGAGAATGGCAAATGTACTAATCTGCATCGTTCTCGTGTTGTGTAGCCACCGCTGCCGACTTCTTCCTTTCCGAACGTTGCACCCGAACCCGAGGCAGAAGACGATTCCGAAGATCGGCATCTGAAGAGAAAGTCGACGCGTCACCGAAGGATACTTCCAACTCTTTCCGTCTGCCCTCCATCCATGCGCTTTCGCACCTCGTGCTGCTCGTCCCCCACAGCTGAACGTAGGGGGCCAGAGAACGTCATGACCACGCAAGCCATGGGCTCTGCCATATCCGTGCTGATGGAAGCACCGAATGCAACGCGTAGTACAGGCTTGATGGATATGTCGGATGGCAGACACATGCACTCGACGCCGTCTATCTCCTCATCACAATGTTCCCCTGAGCGTGGGTTGCGCAGGACCAAAAATATGACGTTGCTCAACCGCGGATCCTCCTTCTCGCTTCGTTCTCGTTCTCCTTTGCGGAATAGTGTGGATATATGCCCGACGTCCGCAGCGGAGACACGACAGTCACACACGCTATCTCTGACGCCTTCTCACGATCAGGATGCTCCCCCTGTTCGCTTGGGACACCCGAATAGACCGTATTATTCTGCGATTCGCAAGGACATGTCACGTCCGACCAGCCCTGTCTTCTCTTTAGCTACTGCTCGCACCCCCTCGCCGATCTCATCGCACGTTGATTACTTACCACGGGGGACGAAGTCGCTCGACTGTGGCGACCGATCGGGTATTCAGTATGCAGGGGAATTGCGTCCTATGTCGATGGTCGCGCGTCCTGGGTTTTCGCTCAGTGGGGAGATGGAGCTGCGGATGAACTTGGCGCGGTGGCGACAGGAGAATGCGCCGGACGAGCCAGGTGGCTATCACTTTCGAGAGAGGAGTCGGTCGCGGATAAGGGTGAACATGAAGGGCAGGGTGAAACAGCTTGGCAAAGGCTTGAAGGAACTCGTGCTTGGGAGATCGTGAAGCGCATCGTAATCACATCACATGTACCCCCCCCCTGCAGTGTTCGTTTTTTTTTTCGTTCAGTGGTGTCTGCGATGGGATCAGCGCGATTGTCCGATCCGCAAGTCGACCTCGACGTCGAGGAGGTGTAGGAGTCGCAATGTCGGTCGTGTGAGCCTCGTGTCTGAGGTTGAACGTTGAACGCGCGCTCGGCAACTTCACTAGCACAGTTAATATTCGGCGCACAGCCCGCGTCTCCTACAAGAATCCCCGTTCTCTGGCCCCAACTGTCTCCTCTCCTTGCCTATGAACCTTTTCTGATTCTTGCTCCATACCCCTCTGTTCATGACTGGTCGAAAGATTGTCGGCCGAGTAGACGAACGTCTCCGTCCGCCAGATCCCCCCAGCAACCGCTACCTTTATCCGTCGTCCCTACGAATCGATACTGCTCGGCGCTCGACAGCGGGCTCGGTTCTCAATGTATGAATTCACTCTGCATCACCCACCCCGAGCGCGGGCTCAATCTGACATCGGCTGTTGGTTAGGAGCACACGAACACGGCCGTAAATCCCAACATCCCCGCCTCTACACGCATGTCTGGCCATTCCGTATCGTATGTCCTTCTCCTATCAAAGTCCGATTCACACTGAGCCTTCGGTCAGCACGCCAAACGCCAGTTACCTCACTTTCGGCATGCGTAATCCTACTACCTATTGCCCAGCGCGTGCGGAATCTCCATGCGGATCCGTCAGCGAGGAAAGTTCTCGCAGCAATCGCTACTCTGTCGCCGAACAAGCCCTTGCCAGCGCATTGAAGAGCAGCGAAGGTGAACGTTCTCCCCTCGAACTCCAGATCTGTGCCTTGCAACAAGCCACTGTGGCCCTGAGTACACGTGCCAAGGAGTCTCGGGAACGTGCCGCGAAGCTCAAGCTATCTCTCACAGAGAGAGATACGGAGCCGGGCGTATACGTCTCACTCCAGCAGGAACGCTGGATGGAGGAAAAGCGGCAATTTGGGGTAGACAAGGAGCTGGAGGTGTTGACTCGGCATCTGTCACGATTGAAGGCGGATCGGGGGTTGGACCAATCCGAAGATGAGAATCGTGGCCCGTCCCCTGCCCTCAACAACGAGGCCAAACGGAGTGCCAATCTTTCCCGCTTTTTTGATTACTCTCCCACGAGAACATCATTCAACCTCAATCTTAAGTGTAGGCTTGCTCTTGACCAGCCATTCCCACGTCGAATGACGATGAGCGACGTTTCTCCCCTGCGCCTCCGACCATCGTCTATTACCCCTCCTCTGCGACGCCTCACGACGAAACATGCACGTCCTGCGTCCATGGCCGGTGAGGCATTCAATCCAGTGAAACGTCCTTGCAAACTTCGCCCTGTTAATTCTCCCTCCGATGTATCCCCGCTCACGAAGGGCACAGAAAATAGCAACAAAGCGCTATCTGTCTCGGACCGTTCGGTATCCTCACGTACTTCTCGCTTAACTGCCGAAGCGCCCTATGGCGGTTCCGAAGGTCGTATATCTACCCGGCCTTCCACACCGCCACTATCCGTTGCGTCGGAGGGCTCTTCATCATCGCAGGGCATGGGTGAAGACACCGGGGGAATTGCCACCATCATTAGCCACGTCACCTCTCGTTCACGCTCTGAAATTCTCGCGGAATTGGACAAGGATGCCGTCCACGTGCCAGATTATGCAGTGAATCTCCTCGGAGGGTTTGATCTTATCCACGATGAATTTTCTCTCCCAGATCGGGAGCTGTTCGTCAAGCCGAGGGAGATGAAACCTATCGAGGTTGCCCCTCCACCAGAACCAGCGGACGTTCCTCCTCCGTCCGAGGAGTCCGATACGGGCCCCTATACGTCATTTGCCCTGCCACCGTTCACAGTCGACTCATCGTGGTCACACCCTTCGACCAACTCACCTCCATTACCTTCCACCCCCCGGATGCATCGTCCGTCTCTACAGCCACTAACGCCGGACTCGTCGTCGGTTTCCCGTTCGAGTACCCCCACTACTCCACGCCCGTCACAGAGCTCCAAAGGTCCCCGGGCGCGTCACTCACTTCTCTTCTACATGCGGAAACATAGAGACAATTCTGGGGAACCCAGCCCTGCTTCGTCGTCCGTTCGTGTAGAGAGCTTGCAGAGCTTACCTGGGAACAGCCCCGTTGCAGGAAGCACAGCATCGAAGAAGCGATTCTCGTTCTTCTCGCGAAAGTAGACCGACCGTTTTTATAAGGACACCTACGTACCCATGACGCCCACGATTTACTAGTACTCTCATCTAGCATGCGATCTATTGCACTCACAACGTTAGTATATCCATCTTGCGCAACTGTATATACCTACGTTTACATTGGCATTTGGGTTTGGATCCCTAGGTAATAAAAATAGAATGTTGGTGCGTTTTAAAAAAAATGAACCCGACCCGGATTGAACGGATGACCTTATGGATTTACTCTGCACGAGCTGGAATCATACGCGCTACCACTGCGCCACGGGTTCCTTGGTTGAATCACGTCATAATTTTGATCATCAACTGATTCCACCACACACTCGGTTTCCCGGGCAGACTCGACCAGTCCTTGGAATGCCTCAGAAAAAACAGACGGCACGAAAAACAACCGGGAACCATCTGGCATTCAGTGAGTCTGATTTCGCCGAACACGTTTTGGGCCCATCGACCGATTGATTTTGCATGGCTGTGACGAGTAGTATCCGCTCTGAGTCTGGTTCGTCCAGTTCTAGCGGCATCCAAGCAAAAATCCAAGGCTAGACGTGCGCAAAATCGTCCGACGACTACTACCAGCAATGGTACGTCCTCGTAAAAAAAAAGGCAAAAGTGTCACACCCACGCTCGTTCTACCCCAGGATCGGCGAGCGGTTCGCGTCCCAAGTCCTCACCCCTCAAGTCCATTCTGAAACGTCCGAGCATTCCCGTGTCCTCCCCGCTAGGTATGCACATCGCGGCGCGTTTCATTTTCATAAGGTCGACCCCCCTCTTCTCGAATCGCGATCCAGTTTCGGTTCCCCCGACCATGACCCTCTCGCCCGCTCGTGTCGGTGTCCCTCTGCCGATTGGTGGTTCGTTTACCAATGGGACGGCGGCCCCTGCATCGGGAGCCTTGATAAGACGACGACCGGCAGTCGGCGTCCTCGACGTAAGTACGAGCCCCCCTGTGTCTTTGTTGACAACCGGCCTGACGACCTGCCCCGCTTCTAGGTTCCCATCTCCGTCTGCACTCGATTTGCAACGTGGTTGGAGAACCAGAAAAGCGTGCACGACGAGACGCTTCTTCGCGCCGTCGAACGCGATGGCAGCCATCTCCTCTCCTTGGCCAAAGCGACCGTCATGTTCGACAATGCGCTGCGCGGCCATGTACCCCCGACCGTCAACGGCGCCGTCCGTCCACTCATTGAACATGCACGGACGCTGCGTGTCTTTGCTGAACTTTTGAAATCAAAGATGTCGGAGGGTAGCCTGAGCGAGGAGTTGGAGACGGCCGTTCTTCGGGACGGAGAGGCTTTGTTACGACTTGCGATAAGTTGCTTGGAGTTTGATCAGGCTGTTCGAGGTTCGGACTCGGCTCAAGTTAAGTAGGCAGGCAGTTCTGCATCGAACATTGCTCTCCACGCTACCGGCTACCTTCTCATACCCTCCTTACTCTTAGATATTTCAGACAACGGAGCTTGCTATCGGAAAACGTGTATTGGTACAAAGGTAATCAAATTTGAATTCTGAATTCCGTTCAGTCGTTGTAACCACGTGCTCTCGATGCACCCTTCTTCACTTGAGGGGGTTCGATCCCTTGTTGTTTCCAAATCTCGATCTGACGGTCTTTTGCGACCTTGCCAGTGCGTGTTTCATAGTCCTCGACAGATTCGGGTCGCTCCCCGTGAGGAGTTGCCCTCAGGGCATGACGCCTTTGTGGCCAGAAGTCGAACGTCGCGGTATGCGTCACAACCTGCTTTCCATGAGGTCGCAACCACTACACAACGTCTCAGGTGCTTACTCTGTTGTCCCAGAACGCGATCGAGTTGGTCTCCCAGTTGAAGCGCACCTGGAAGTCCACGTTGGCGCTGATCTGCTGGAACAGGAAGTTCAAGATGGTGTCCGACTCGGCCTTGGGAATACCGATGATGCGACGTGTGAAACCAGGGTTGACGTAGATACTCTTCCAGCCGGTTACGGGGTGAACGCGGACGACAGGGTGGATCGTCTCGATGGGTTCGCGACGAACGTGGAGTCCGGCAGCGCGAGAACCTTCAGCCTGGGCCATTGCGCTATGGAGGGCGGTAAGGCCTTCCAAATAGGTTTGCAACCCAGGGCTGAGGGACGAATAAAGGGCGTAGCTGTGCACGCGAACAACATACGTCAGTCTATATCGTTCATCTTATCGATCCTTAACCTACCCCGAACTCCACAGGGTGTCACCCCCATATTCGGGACAGGTGATGACTTTGAGAGACGTCGCGCTCGGGGGCTGGATCTCGTACGTCACATCGCTGTGCCAGAGCTCCAGTTTCGAGAAGGCCGTCGAGTCCGGACGGCGTGCGGCATCATTGTATACGACTGTTGTGGATGTCAGCGCTAGTCTGGATCACGACTGATAAGTTCGCGACCGACCGTGAACTTCCTCGAGTCCGGGCTCCTTGGGGATTGGGGTTGTCGCGTGTTTGTGGAGAGGACCGAGATGCCTCGCAAGGTCAAGTTGTTCGTGAATGTTCAATTCTTGGTCCCTGAAGACTGATCGCGAGGTCAGGGCAGCCGAGGATAAGTACTTGAAGCACTCTACGAACATACGACTCCTCTCTCAGCGACCAGGAGAGCTCTATCGCGAATCACCGTCAGTCCAGTATCTCAAGGACATTGTGCGGGAGGGACGGACAGCTCATCTTTCTGGGCTGGGGTAAGTTGCCTCAGATCGATTCCTGTGATTTCGGTTCCGATGGCTGGTGTAAGGTGCTGAACTTTCTTCGCAGCGCTGAACAGGGCTTTCTTCTCTGGATCAGCAAAGTGACCTCGGTCGGTGACGTCGATCTCCTCGAGGGGTTCCCAACTGACGACGGGGAACTGTGGCTGCAGTACATCGTCGCCTTTATTTTCCGACTAGACATGAATTTTCACTCACCTTGTAAGCAGCGTGCTTGTAGGTGTCGTCCGCAGCAGAATCCGCAGTGGGAGAGTAGAATGGGTTGAAGACCTGAGTCTCGTTGGATTGCTTCTTGAGTTCCGCGATGCGGTCGACGGGGCCGCTGCCGTTCTCGTTCGTAGCCACAGGAGCCATTGTATACGATCTCGAAAGAGGAAGGGGGAACTCTTTGTGGCAGCCCCGCCCATTCTAATCGCGACGTTTTATACGCTGGGAAACCGTCCGTCTGATACTATCTAAGTAAAGGCTTGCGACAATCGAGGGGGAAATGGCGTCACCACATGCTACGGTGCGGACATGTGAGCCAGATTATTCTTGCTTTCGCCATTTCACGTCTACTCGTTGAAAGTCACGCACTTTTGAAATAGGCAATTGAACACGCAGAGCTGATGCCGAATGGCGTGCTGCCAGTCATTGATACCGAATTATGAACCAACATCCGAGTATGGTGGGGTCCGAGCAAGACCGATGCACGGTCAAGCCATGTAGCTCACAGATGCACAACATGTGACACTTGGTGTGAGAGAACGTCTGCATCGTGTTAGGGAATGGGGTGCCAACCATCCGCCTGTATCTTCTTCTTCAAGGCCATGATGCAGATTGTATATTTGGAGTTCGTTTTCCGGACATCATTGTCGGTCCGGCGTGAAAACAAAAGTGACCAACAGTCCTGGTATTCAAAAGGTCTAATGCGAGTCAGTGAGTATGAACGTAGGCCTGAAAATTAATTTTAAGAAAATGAAGTATAGCTCTATGATGCATATGATTCCGAGACGAGAAATCCGACGAGACACGCATCTAGCATAAAATCCACATTCACCCACGCGTGGGTCAGCGCTGGAAACCATATCAGAAATCGAAAGATCAGTTCGAATCGGCGAGATACTATCGATGCGGATCTCACAGAATAACTTTGTTCCATCCCTACCTGCCACCCGCATTAGTTCTTTCTCGCCGCCTGGGTGATATGGGAGATATGGCGTGATGTTGTACACCTTGCCATTGATAACCGTCCAAGCGTCTTCCTTTTTATTGTGCATCTTAAGCACGGACGGTGGGACGCGCAGTAGCGTCTCCACACCCTGTTTTCCATCAGGAACGCCATGTCACTAAGGAGGGCGCTAAAAGGACGTACTCTTAGGTCTTCCCCGGACGATTTCAGGCTCGCCCAGTCCAACGGCCCATACCCCGGTGCGAGGGCTACCTTCCTCGAAGGCTTCTTTGGCCGTTCCGTAGTGGCCATCGGCGCAAGTAAGGATGACGGTGCGATCTGGGGTTTCGGCCGTGGGACGCCAGGTTTTCGACTGGCCAAGTCAGGGAGAGGTGGTGGGGGCATCAACGCATTGTCGTTCAGTATCGTAGGAATCTGAGACCCGCTTGGGGTGGATAATGATAATGAGGGAGCTGCACGCTGGGCGCTGTTTAGTGCAGGAAACGCAGGTGGGACATCTTCGCCTGCTGTGCTCGATCCGTCGTCCTCGTCCTCTTCCGAGAATGACCCTGGAATAGTAGTTGGGGCAGATACAGGGGGAGGTACTGCGGTGTCGAGCGAAAGCCAATTCCATAGGGACATTGCTTGCTTCCACTCAAATTGGATGATGTTGTGTGTTACAGGCGACGTTGCTTACTACATACTTTGGTCAACTGCTTGATTTTGGTAAACTGGCTAGCCAACACTTTCTCAACAAAAACACCACATAACGTTGACTTCGTTCACCTTTGTAGCAGCGAGAAATATTCCAGAAAATACGTCGTTGAAGAAATAAAGCAGTTTTGAAAAGTGTCCAAGTATCCGCCCTACGCGACCTGGGCTTGGCTATACCGGCTGTGCATGTTTCACGCTGTCCTCGCTGATCTTCTCGTCCGAAGATCGTGCTAGCGTATCCCCATCAACAGCTCGCCTCAATTCCGCCACAGGTGTTGATCTCCGTCCACCCAGGAAGATGCGACCGCCAGGTGCATCTTCCAGCGCTCTCACCATCATGTCCGTTTCAAACAGGAACCGGATATCCTCCAACGCATATCCCTTCGTCTCCGGTAGACAGAAGTATACCCACGCCGACATGAGCATGCAGCACATGCCGAACACCAAAAACGTCCCGTACGTGATCTCCTCGAGCATGTTGGGCGTCACGCGTGCAATCGTAAACGCGAACAGCCAGTTCACTCCAATAGCAAGTGACATGGCGGCCGTCCGCACGTGGTTGGGCGCAACTTCTCCAGCGACGACCCACGGGTTGGGTCCGAACCCGATGCAGTAGAAGACAGCGTAAAGATAGACGGCGACGATCGAGACGTAGCTTGCAGGGACGATCGTTGTCTGAGGGTGAATTGCAGTGTATCCTGCAATCCAAAGCATCATGCATCCTTGGCCCAACCCGCCAATGAGAAGGCACATCTTCCTTCCCATCCCTTCTACCGCAAAGATGACAGTAGTCGTGACGGCGACCACTTTGACGACACCATAGACGCCAGTGGCGAAGAGTCCGGAAGTGGTACCGGTTATGCCCAATCCTGCGAATATCTGCGGGCTAAAGTAGTTGATGGCGTTTGTACCAGTCCATTGCTGACACAACATGACGAGTGAGGGGATGAAAGACCGTAGAGCGGTCACCCTCGATTCGCCCATCATGCGGAACTGTTTCCAGATCGGCGTCCTCTGTTTTCCAGCAAGGTCTGCTTTGATCTCTGCAAGAGTTGCTACAACAGCTTCGTCGTCGACAGAGCTTCGTGTTGCGTATGCTAGACTCTTCGCTGCTTCGTCGTAGCGTTGCTGTTCGACCAACCATCGTGGCGATTCTGGTTGGAAGAGCATGAAGAGTACGAAGAAAACCCCGGGAATTATTTGGATTGCGAATGGCATCCGCCACTGGGTTTGTCCGAATGGGACATTGAGGGATGAACCGTAGTTTACCCAGACTTGTAAAGTCACCGTTGGTCAAGGGTCACGGGAAAATAAATCAACAAGCCAACACTTACAGCTAAGCATCATGCCAATATTGTTCAAGACCTGGATGAGACCAGTACAACGACCACGGATCGCTTTCGGCGTACACTCTGACGCATACGAAGGAATCAGAGCGGAGGACATGCCCACACCGAAACCCCCGATGAACCGGCCCAAGTATAGCACTTGTAGTGCCACTACTTGGCTGCTCCCGATTCCAGAGACGGCCTGTATGATGCTTCCAATGATATATATCAATCCGGAAACAATAAGCGGTTTCTTGCGGCCGAAGCGACCGGAAATATATCCTGTAGATACTGCCCCGAAGCTAGCAAGCCAATGAGGCATTCTTACACTGGAGCGGGGAAGAGGGGAAAGACTCACAAAGAGCCGGCTTGAAGAACCGAAACGATATTGCCGTTCAAGTTGGCCTGCGCGCTAGCAGACATCTGGCTGATCCCAAAGTATTGCTTAAATGAGGGGAGGGACAATATGCCCCCAATTAAACCCATATCCCAGCCGAAAAAAACAGAGCCCATAGATGCAGACAGCGCAAGCGCGTAGGCATTGCGGTCGCGAGATAGGTTGTTGAGCTCCACCTGGTAGCCCATGGGGGATCGAGGTGAACAAAGGGCAAAAGGAGAGCCGTAGGATGTTGTTTCGGTCATCTAGTCATATGAGCGTCGCACATACCGGATATTCCGGGGTTGGGAAATTCCTGCCCAGCGGTAGTCACCTGGACTTGTTTCGCAGGGCCGTCAGGCTCCGCTTACTACAACGTGAGCGTTTATCCTCGGTTCTGCCATTCGCAGGAAAGGCGTATCGGTAATTAAAGAGCCACTGCCAGTGGCGGATGAGTCACCTGCCACAGGCCATGACCAGTGGGGAGCCCGTGAAAAAAACCAGTCTGGCTGGTGACCAGAAGGCAAGCCCAAAGCCTCCGCCGCATGGACATCAATCCAGCGGAGCAATTCAAGTTGGGATTTCAAGTTGACGGGCGTGCGAGCGTGCAATCTCGGGATTCTCGTTCGCGTTCCATCGTTGGTGTTGTCAACCTACCCAAGGGTCGTATCGCTCGTAGTACGGGGCAGGTTCGAGTCAACTCGAAGGTAACTCTTCCGGGCGGCGATCATCGATCAATATTATCAATCGTCATCGGACTCTTTTAGCGGACTCTCTATGCAATCGGTATGTCTCGGGGCACACCCTTCTCTATGATATACCTTTACTAACGGACTAAGGATATGGTTTGCCACTGAAAAAATGGCAGCCACATGCATGGCAACGGGATGGTCTTCAGTGTGGATACAAAAGTCATCAAAATCCGGATTGGAATACAGTACAGAGGACACTCTTCGCACCGTGTTATACGCTCATACACCTTTCAAGCTGTCAATAGATCTTGTATCCATCACTCTGCGAGAATGACACTCTGGGGTACCGACATCATCCACTGCAGAGCTGAATAAACATGATCACCGATCCAGTCCAGGGCAGAGAAACACTCCTCTACTCACGGACGTCGGACATGCGACGCCAATCGACAGTTGTCGAGTAAAGTTCATTTTTGTTCCCCTGGTGGCTCAAACAACCATGCCAGCTGGCAAGATAAATGATAAAGTTCTGTCAAGTCCTCTGTTGAATCACCTTTGACCTTGTGGTTCAGCGCGGATGGCAGAATGGAGATTATCAGCCGGTCTCATTCCTTCTAGAACTGTAACGACGCCCCAAAGACAGCCTGCGCGAAAGAAGAAGGATATCCGAAAATTGGCAGGCATGGAGCAGAGAGCGAAAGAGCCGAAAGGTGAGATAACAGAGAGCGAGTGGAGTGGTCAGTTGCAACATATAAAGAGGATGTATAATAGTTGTAGAAATAAGTCCAGGCAATTGAGTTTGTAACTGTTGGAATTCTCGACTCCGCACTGTGGCTCCCTCAACCACCGTTGCATTCTACCACGCCACAACCATCAACTTATCCATCCTAACTTCAATTCGAGGCAGCCCCTGTTTCCGTGGCCGATCAAGAATGCGAGTCACCATCAATGCTCCGTCAGACGATAGCGACGATGAAAATCCGCTTGAATTCGATTGCTAGAAACCTTTTGCAAAAGCGATCACGAGCAACGCCGGTGGAAACCACGATTTTGAAGCTACCCTTGGAAGAAATCTCGCTCGAACGGTTTTCAACCTCTCAAACGAGAAATTATGCACAAAACCTGAATGATCCCTCGACGAGAAATTGAAGTTGTATGAATTGGTGAATATGGATGCTGAAGGGGACAAGTATATTTATGCGAATTCGGATGACCGAACAAACACTGCTCGAGCACTTGTAACTAGTCTGGTGACTGATCGACGTAGACGGGCTGCTCACCAGACTAACAAGTATCGGAAAGACCGTGATTTACACCTGACACCTACAATAAAAGTAAACGACGATTGCAGCTGAGATTTTGCTAAAAGCCGCGTTATCGAAAGTGCTACGGACCTTAGGTCTGGTTTCAAGACTAGGGTATCAGTGGCGATGTTACTAGTAGTACCGAAAGGGACAGTAATAAAATACAAGAATCACTACAACGATAAAATTGGAAAGCATGAAAGCAACGTCAACACGTTCTGAGATCATTTATCGGGAACAGAGTGTAGATGAATCCAAGCCCCAGCCAGTTGAAAGCGCTGCTTAAAAGAGCGCCCAAACGAGGTCAGGTCTCCGTTCAGACGGCTTCCCCTCGGCTCTCCTCTGCACCGCAACCCTCTTCTCTAACTCCCACCTCACAAGCTCGCTTTTCAATTTTTCAATCCGCACATCGTGAACAGGATGGGAAGTACCCATGATCCGCCTAGAGGGGTTCCAGCTGGCAGGAGGCGCATCAGAACGTTTAGCAGAAGAACACGTGGACGATTTGGGAGCGTCTTCTCTGCTTTCCCAGAACTCGACCGCTTTACGGGCATCGAACCCAGCGTAAGCGAGGAGTCTCGCGGAAACAATGTCCGCCTCGATCTCCTGTTTCACACTCGTGCAGTATTCTCCAAGTTCGGTGAGGTGTCCGGAGCCCACTTTGCCCAACTGCGCAATGCCATCATTGAAAAAGGGTCCAAATAGCATCGTCACTGGGAATATGAGCGTCCTGGCCATGTCGGCAACCATGGATATGATCGCTGGAATAATGATAGTACCCGAGGACAAAGTTTCAAGGTGATGAGACAGCACTAAGTGCGCAACCTCATGAGCGAGGAGAATGGCGAGTTCTGTAGTCTGCTCTTCCGTCGGGATAGGGCGAGATGGAGCTATAGGAGACGTCGGCGGTATACTGAAGATGGAGCCGAACAGGTAAGAGAGCCAGGAGGATTCCTGAAGGTGGGGTGTTACTGGGGAGCGACGGTGGTTACTTTGTACTGGCGCCTTGGAAAGGATGTCATCAAGGAACCCAGAATAGACGACAATACCACAAGCACCATCTGGTCCAAATCCATAAGAGAACGCATTTGCCGCGTCGGGCCTGTCCGCGATAAGCAACGAATACGGAGGACCAGATATGACATGCGCAGAAGCCGTCGACTTCCGACCACACAACGTATCGGAGAACCTCCTCATGTAATCTGTGCCACGGGGGCGAGGCTTCAAAGGATATTCAGCGGGTGGTGGCAAAGGCGCCTCGTCTTGCCCGACGTCTAGCCAGTGTGCGTTCAGCTCGTGCTCACGCTGTAGTATTGGGATGACGCTCTCGAGCCGATGCAGGGTGTCCTGAACCCAGTGGTAACGCCAATCATGGGTAGGGATTGGTTTTGGAGGTCCCTCGTTGGACAGGATGTCCGTGACTGCTTGGTACCACTTAGGACCAGTAAGGGAGGCAGCAATCTCGTCCTCTTCTTCAGGTGAAAGAGTGATCAGCCGCCATCTACACAGGTGATTAGCGACAGATATTGACGAACAATCGTGCAAGGGTTACACGCACCGTCCTGTAAGGGGGGTCCGTTCGACACTTGCTACGATGCCAAGCCACAACAACGCGACAGGGATAAATAAGAGAACGCGTGTAAACGCTGTGCGCGAACGGAGACGTTTAAGAAGCATGGCCTTCTTTTCCTCAGAAACAGGCATGTCTGGGTGAAGGCGATCATGGTGTTTGATGAGCTTTCTTGTCCAACGATTTTTAAACATGATCAAAGGTACAAAGGTGAGGGCTATTCGCCCTGCGGTGCGAGCAACCTCGATCGTCGTGGACGCCTGTTTATAATCAGCTGAGCGTGAGGTATCGCTCTATCATGTAACGGTAGTCGTCACCTTGAAGGCACCAAGAAGCATGGGTAGGAGCCCTTGCCTCCTTTGTGTCGAGTGGAACCAAGCGACATTCACCGACGTGTGGGATGTTTCTCGCATCCGGTGCAGACTAGGTTGTGTCAAAAGGACTCCGCCGATTTGCTGTATTGAAGGCGAGTGATGATATGTGTGTGTGGAGAGATATGTGGCATGTCTTTTCGTTTGAAGGGCCTGCGGTGCGAGTACTGCTTGGTATGCCAAAAATGTCCGTACTGGAGCACGCAACATTGCATCTCACACGTCGAATGTAGTGTGGTCGAACGCGTGTAGCGCTTATGGTGTCAAATCTGATGGCAGCGGTGCCTAAGAGGGTGGCTGTGCTGTTGCGGTTAGCGTGACTCGATGCAATGCGCAGCTTGAGTTGATCTTAGGTGACCTATTTTTAGGCCACGACGCACTTCCGAGCCATGACCAGCTCAAGGTCAGTGAAAGGTGAGAGGACGACTAATTATGTAGGGTTCTAATTATGGTGTGTAAACCCGGATCATTAATGGTCACGGAGAACTCCTTGGCTCCATTGCATCGTTTTTGTATGTGGTCCCATGCACCTTGAAGCTTTCACGAGGAGGAGTTGTGACCTGCTGATGATTGGACAATGTTCGATGCATAGCTTCGGGTGTCCTTCGCACTTCAGCGGTGAGATGTTCATAGTATCAGTGGATATCGCGTGCAGATCATGAAACCCAACTGACCTGGTAGCAGTTAAATTTACGTATACTTGTATGGGTCTCTGCGACATCGTTTGATCATGTAATAGGTACCAAGCACAAGCGGGCCAACGTTCACGAACACCCCAATCCAGCAACACGTATACCGTGCGCATACTACATAGAGCGCAGGAAACTCCGTCTCAACAGCAGAGACAGCCCCTGTGAGTGGGTGCGGCTCTGAAGGTTGGCAATGTTCCATCGAGAAGCAATGAAGCTGGGGCGCATGCCTTGGATGGCGTGGACGGGCATACCAGCATCTCAGTGATGGTGCTGGCTTGGTTGAATTGTAGAATCTTGACGTGACCGTTTGCGACGATGTGAGACGAAAAGCGATGGACGACATAGTATCCCCGGACTTGTTAAGGAGGGTTCTACCGTCCTTGAGGCCTTGAGGTCCTGCATGACTTTGAAAAACTGAGTACCGAAATGGGACGGTAAAGCGAAAGTTCGTCTAACAAGTTGGCGCATTTAAATGGCACACGTCTCTGTGGGGTGAATCCGCGGAAGGTTTCTTTGAGGTGGTTACCGGACCGTGGTCTGCTCAGAATAATCGTATCAAGTACTATCTGAGGAATTTAACGTGCCGAGATGGGCCGACGAGGTTAGTATTACTAATCCCCTCTGGTGATTTGTCCGTGTCTGTAGATCATGCCAACCACGACTTTACCATCATACGATGTCGGTCGAAACGGTGTTTCGAACATTTCACGTGCGGTGTTCGTTGCCAGGCTCTAAATTTACAGCTTGGTGCTTATGGCTCAAGCGCTCACAGACGAGACACGCTTAGTCATCCAACGTCTGAAATTTCTTTTCTAAAAAGCCTTTGGCTGAGTGTCATTAAACGGAACAGCCTGCTGACGTTTGTCATTCTCATTCAGGCTGCGCAATTCAGGCGATTTCTGACACCTTGACGCTTCTGTATTTCCAGCATGCAGTTCAAACACTTCCGTATATTCGTGGAGTTTCTTCTCACGACAAACCAGACGTTCTAGGAAGTACTATCCGGCGAAGTAATGGCTGTGGTTAACTTTTCCTAGAACAGTACTGCAAATGCACCAGATAATCTAGAAACGGATGGTCTGAGACAAGAAGAAATGCCTAATCGCATGAGTTGCGGATAGCCAGGTTCATTCGGCAGATTTTAGTTTCAGAGCTATTTGGAGGTTAGCATTTCAAAACGTTTCCGTTTGATGCGGGCCTTGGCAACTTGGATGATATGAATTCGAACATGATAGGCTACGATCCTTTCAACACGGACAATTGTTCAGGACCTACCTTGTGGCATGCCTATTTTAGTCGACCACGGCAGGAGACTCAATCGAAGAAACTGGTCGAATCAGTGGACACTCGTGTCAGATATGAGGTCTTACATCTGCCACACGCGATATGACCGGTCCCTTGGGTTTCCACGGGCTTGTTACCATCGGGCCCATGAAACACGGATGTAGGCCTCTCAGCTGCTGACATGACCGGTATTATGACCGTTCATCGCTGGGTGCCTCATAGGTATGCGATCCTACAGATAAAAGCAGACACTCAGATAGTGAGAATGACCCCTGCCCCTCCCAAGCGAGTCAAGGGAACTTCTAAGATGATCGTTCTTTTACTCACGATTGCTTCCCTTGTCTCGCTCTTGGTATTTGTCTCCAACAGAGGTACAAGATCCCACGGCCTGCCATTTCCCCCAGGCCCAAAGCCTCTTCTACTGGTTGGAAATCTCCTCCAGGTGAATACTGCCGAGCCGTGGTTAACATACACTGCATGGAAGAAGAAATATGGTAACCTGAAATTTTAAAGGTGTACTGTCATGCTGAAATGTTACAGGCGATCTGCTGCACGTGCGGCTCCTTGGTCAAAGCTTCGTCATCTTGAACACAGAAAAGACGGCGCGAGCGCTGCTCGATCAGCGCTCTGCGTTGTACTCCGATCGCCCAGTGATCAAGGCTCATTCAATGTATACTATATTTTCTCTTCCTTGTCAATGTTATGCTGATCGGGTAATGAAAAGGTTCGGCATGGACTTCAGTACGGTCATGTTACCCTACGGTGACGAATGGAGACTCCACAGGAAGCTTTTCCAGCACGCTTTCCGTGTGGAGTCTGAAGCACACAGCCGAGAGGTATACCTCAGGAGAGTGCGTACGCTGCTTACAAACTTGCTGGATGCTCCAGCAGAATTCGAGCTGCACATCAAGAGGTCAGATACCCTTCTACCCTCCTTAATTCCTGATCCTGATAGTGACATTCCAGTTATGTGGCCTCAAATGTCATGGCCCTTGCATACGGCTATGAAATGGCAGCTAGGGATGATCCAATGGTCAAAACCGTGATGTCGCTGGTCGACCTTCTTATGATGGTGCTTTCCCCCGAACGAGGTGCAATACTTTCGGCATTCCCCTTCCGTATGTCATCAAATTGTGGCTTCTGTCGGTTGTTTAACCTCCACACATAGTCGAAAAGCTTCCCGGGTGGTTCCCAGGAACTGAGTTATGGCGGGATGCTGCTTATGGGAGGAAGCTCGCAGCACAGGTTCTTGAGGTCCCGTTTAACTGGGTCAAAGATCAAATGGTGTGATACAGGAAATTCTTGTGTCTGGTGAATATGACGCACAGCACTGATTGCCCCCAACAGATGGCTGGCAATGCCCCGCCGTCCATGGTGGCCGATTGTTTGGCCCAGCTGGACGAAAAGGAAAAGGATGATTGCCACAAACAAGAATATGCCATCAAATCAGCCGCTGCAACAATGTTCATTGGTCAGTCCAATTTCCTTCGAGCTGGATTCTGATGTAAACTCTGATACAACCGCACGATAGCTGGATTTGAGACGGTGCGTGCATGATGTCGCCATCACCCTAGGCCTGTTCGTTGTATTCATTCTGTTGCAGAGCTCATCTACCCTCCACATATTCATTCTCGCAATGCTTTTGTACCCCGAAGTACAGGCTAAAGCCCAGGCAGAAATAGACTCTGTCATCGGCAGCAGTAGGCTTCCCCATTTCGACGACAAGGCATCACTCCCGTACGTGGATGCTATCCTTCGTGAGCTCGTCAGATGGCATCCGACGAGCCCCCTAGGCAAGCTCTGAGATGTCTGCGTTTGTGATAGCTCGTAACTATTTCTATTTTTTAGGTATACCCCATGCGACTTCTGGCGACGATGTGTATGAGGGCTATTATATCCCCAAAGGTGTGTGCGCACAAGATACGTTACTGTGGCTGACTCGTTGTCTGTAGGTGCACTTGTCGTGATTAACGTCTGGTACGCCGGCGTTTTTCTCTTTCGATCGTCGTTTATGACAACTTGCCACGAATAGGGCGATGGGCCGAGATGAGGACAAGTTCACCGATGTCGATGACTTCAAGCCCGAGAGGTTCTTGTCCGAGGAGGGCAAGCTCAAGGACGGGCCACCGATGTCTGCTAACCCAATCTTTGGGCTTGGTCGGCGGATTTGTGAGCATCATTCCCTCGTCGCTTTGTTCATTCCATTCATGTCCTCTCAGGTCCAGGACGGTTTGCATCGGAAGCGTTCGTGTGGACAGCTGTAGTATCCATTCTTGCCACCTTCCGCATCACAAAGGCGAAAGATGCGGATGGCAGGGAGATCAATGTGAAGAAACAGTTTACGACTGGTATCTCAGTGTGCGTGATTACAAACCCTTCCATTGCCAGCTGACCGTACACGGTTTTTCAGGCGGCCTGTCAAGTTCCCCTGCTGGTTTACCAGTCGTTCAGATGAACGAGAGAATAGGATTCGTAGACATGCTTGAGAAGATCTTGCTGCAAGGCGTCCGGGGCTGGCGAGCCATTGTAAACTTTCCACCCTTTTTTTTCGACACCATTATGTATCCCTCCTGGCTAGTACTCATACATCATCGCAGCTAGATCTGTGTGGTGTTGGGTGTGGGTTATATGGTATAGCTCTACAATACTAGGTGGTCAATGAACTACATACATGGCTACAGAGTCACGCACAGTGTTCTGCGGGTCACTGACCAGAAGTCACAGTCACTGACCAGAAAATGTGGGAAGACCCATGCAAGACTGGATTTACAATTTTGCAAAGGATCATCATCGGTAAACCAGACTGGAAAGGAGGTGCGATCGAAAGCGCAGTTGTCTACCTCACCATCGGCCTGCCAGGGTTCCAACTTCATTTCCTCAACGGTCCGTCTGATACCGTATACGGGTACTGTCTTTGTTTTGCACTTGCGACGAATTGGAACTGGAAAAAACTTAAGCAAGTAGCCAGTCGACTGTCAACGTGGAAGGTGTCAATCTTTGGCACAATCCTTGTCTCCCCATAGAGTCAAGTTGTTCGTTTTTTAGTCGTAAAATTAGGTTTTTCCCGAGATCCTTTGTATTATGTCAGTACACCAATCGATTTGTATAAATTGTACTAGTGCAGAGTGTGTTCATCCGCGCGAGATGGGACATGGTCCAAGCTAATGGCGGGATACCTATGACAGAGTGCTAGTCAGGACACTTACAAAAAAGGAGGACAGCCTGCTCGATGAGCTGATTGCAGGCGAGCAACATCGACTGTCTGGAAGTAAGTTACTAAGCTTGTTCAGATGTCGTCAGAATGATATTTACAAAGCTTATAATGTAAAATTTCGAGTTATATAACAGGATAGTAAATCAACGTGTCATTGAGAGCTCGAGCTCTCGAGTTCGTACCTTTGGTCCCCGACTCCTGGAGGTCTTGGAGGGTTGTTCAAACGTTCACGGACAGGCACATACCTGCAGGAACTTTTTACCAAATAAGGCGAACATTGTTTGTACTTGTGTTGTTTCGCTAACTTCAGATTAGTGCTTTTTTGCATGTTCGAAAAATATGTGATATGTGACTGACTCTAGTAACTACAACTGGAATATGAAGCTTCTCCCTTATCATTCGCACAGAAAGGAAACTAGTATGTTGTGGGTGACAGAAACTGGTAACTTGAACACAAGGAAGAGGGAGGTGAGCTTGGGTGACGAGGATGAGTCTGAAGGACAGGGTCCCTCGAAGAAAGCAACCATTGTTGGTCTAAGCAGTGACCATGGAATGAGCAGTAGATCGCTGGTGTCGATGATTGATCTGTGACGCTGAGTCGGGGATTGGCGCGCACATTATGAGAGTAACGAGTGGAGTGAACCGACTCGACTCTGAGGCACAGGCGATTTCTGACATAATCCAAAACATGCGAAGCGCCACATTCGTGGCAACACCCGATACGGCCAGCATTCATGTGAGCTTCTACACTTTCCTACACGAACACGATTAAATCGCTCCCGCTAATATTGTACACATGCAGCCCATGCAGTCAATTCCCAATGTGCCTGTCTGTGCATAGCAGCTGACATGATGTCAAGGACCAGCATGCTGCAGTCCAACACTTCCGTATATTCGAGGGGTCTCTTCTCGCGAAGAATGATAGTCTCGAACCAGACGGTCTAGGAAATACTGTCCGGCGAAGTAATGGGTATGGTCGACTTTTCCTAGAACACTACTGAAAATGCACCGGATGGTCTAGAAACGGATGGTCTGAGACAAGCAGAAATGCCCAATCGCATGAGTTGTGGATGGCCTGGTTCGTTGAGCCATCCGGCAGGTTTTAGTTCGGAGTTATTTGGAGGTTAGCATTTCAATATGGTTCCATTGGATGCGGGCCTTGGCAACTTCGATGATATGAATTCGAACACGATAGGTTTCAAAATGGACAATTGTTCAGGCCCTGTCTTGTGGCGTGTTTCACAGATGGCATGGAGAGATTGGCCCGATCAATACCCCAACGCCATGATTGTAGTCGACCATGGCAAGAGACTCAACCAAAGAAACCGATCGAATCAGTGGGGGCTCCTGTCAGATATGAGTTCCCACTGATCTGACATACGCGCGAGGTCCTGTGGCTTTCCGCGGGCTCGCTACTTCTGGCATCGCGCCCATTAAACGTGGTTGTAGGCCTCTCAGCTGCTGACATGACAGGCATTATGACTGTTCATCGCTGGGTGCCTTATGGGTATGCGATAAAAGCAGACCCAGCTAGTGAGAATGACCCCTGCCCCTCCCACCCAAGCGAGTCAAGGGAACTTCTAAGATGATCGTTCTTTTACTCACGATTGCTTCCATTGTCTCGCTCTTGATATTTGTCTCCAAAAGAGGTACAAAATCCCGTGGCTTGCCATTTCCCCCAGGTCCGAAACCTCTTCCACTGGTTGGAAATCTCCTCCAGGTGAATACTGCCGAGCCGTGGTTAACATACACCGCATGGAAGAAGAAATATGGTAACCTGGATTTTTTAAAGGTGTACTGTCATGCTGAAATGTTACAGGCGATCTGCTGCACGTGCGGCTCCTTGGTCAAAGCTTCGTCATCTTGAACACAGAACAGACGGCGCGAGCGCTGCTCGATCAGCGATCAGCGTTGTACTCCGATCGCCCAGTGATCAAGGCTAATGCAATGTATACTACATCTTTCTCTTCATTGTCAATGTCATGCTGACTGGATAATGACAAGGTTCGGCGCGGACTTTAACACAGTCTTTTTACCCTACGGTGACGAATGGAGACTCCACAGGAAGCTTTTGCAGCATGCTTTCCGTGTGGAGTCTGAAGCACACAGCCGAGAAGTATACCTCAGGAGGGTGCGTACGCTGCTTACAAACTTGCTGGATGCTCCAGCAGAATTCGAGCTGCACATCAAGAGGTCAGAGATCCTTCTACCCTCCTTAATTCCTGATCCTGATAGTGACATTCCAGTTATGTGGCCTCAAATGTCATGGCCCTTGCATACGGCTATGAAATGGCAGCTAGGGATGATCCGATGGTCAAAACTGTGATGTCGCTGGTCAACCTGCTTGCAAAGGCGTTTTCCCCCGAACGGGACGCAATACTTTCGGCATTCCCCTTCCGTATGTTGTAAAATTGTGGCTTCTGTCGGTTGTTTCACCTCGACGCCCAGTCGAGAAGCTTCCCGGGTGGTTCCCAGGAACTGAGTTATGGCGGGATGCTGCTTATGGGAGGAAGCTCGCAGCACAGGTTCTTGAGGTCCCGTTTAACTGGGTCAAAGATCAAATGGTGTGATACAGGAAATTCTTGTGTCTGGTGAATATGACGCACAGCACTGATTGCCCCCAACAGATGGCTGGCAATGCCCCGCCGTCCATGGTGGCCGATTGTTTGGCCCAGCTGGACGAAAAGGAAAAGGATGATTGCCACAAACAAGAATATGCCATCAAATCAGCCGCTGCAACAATGTTCATTGGTCAGTCCAATTTCCTTCGAGCTGGATTCTGATGTAAACTCTGATACAACCGCACGATAGCTGGATTTGAGACGGTGCGTGCATGATGTCGCCATCACCCTAGGCCTGTTCGTTGTATTCATTCTGTTGCAGAGCTCATCTACCCTCCACATATTCATTCTCGCAATGCTTTTGTACCCCGAAGTACAGGCTAAAGCCCAGGCAGAAATAGACTCTGTCATCGGCAGCAGTAGGCTTCCCCATTTCGACGACAAGGCATCACTCCCGTACGTGGATGCTATCCTTCGTGAGCTCGTCAGATGGCATCCGACGAGCCCCCTAGGCAAGCTCTGAGATGTCTGCGTTTGTGATAGCTCGTAACTATTTCTATTTTTTAGGTATACCCCATGCGACTTCTGGCGACGATGTGTATGAGGGCTATTATATCCCCAAAGGTGTGTGCGCACAAGATACGTTACTGTGGCTGACTCGTTGTCTGTAGGTGCACTTGTCGTGATTAACGTCTGGTACGCCGGCGTTTTTATCATTCGAGGGTCGTTTATGACAACTTGCCACGAATAGGGCGATGGGCCGAGATGAGGACAAGTTCACCGATGTCGATGACTTCAAGCCCGAGAGGTTCTTGTCCGAGGAGGGCAAGCTCAAGGACGGGCCACCGATGTCTGCTAACCCAATCTTTGGGCTTGGTCGGCGGATTTGTGAGCATCATTCCCTCGTCGCTTTGTTCATTCCATTCATGTCCTCTCAGGTCCAGGACGGTTTGCATCGGAAGCGTTCGTGTGGACAGCTGTAGTATCCATTCTTGCCACCTTCCGCATCACAAAGGCGAAAGATGCGTATGGCAAGGAGATCGATGTGAAGAAACAGTTTACGACTGGCATCACAGTGTACGTGATTACGAACCCTTCCATTGCCATCTGACCGTGTACGGTTTTTTCAGGCAGCCTGTCAAGTTCCCCTGCTGGTTTATCAATCGTTCCGACGAACGAGAGAATAGGATTCGTCGACATGCTTGAGAAGATCTCGCCGGCGTCGGGGTCTGGCGCGCCATTGTAAACTTTCTACACATTTCCTCTGTTTTTTTCTCGACGCCGTCATGTATCCCGGTTGGCTAGTACTTCATACATTGCAGCAGCTAGATGTACGACTAAGATGTTACAATAACAACGATCCTTCTAGATCGCCAACTAGGAGATGAAAGAAGCCTCGTTGAACAGATGGCCATCAATCTCTAAGCCGTCCGACAATCCAGGGATGATATGATCTTGACCACGCACGAGCAGCTTCGCTTTGTTGTGCCACTGGCAATAGAATACCATACATCAGTGGATACCGCGCACTGGGTCATGAAACCGACCTGGTAGATATATGGTTTGGTCCCTGCTACATAATTGACCATCGTCTTGATCACGTAAGGTATCTCCGCCAATACATCCACCTTCTCTATCAGGCCTTTTGGACGGGCGAGGTCGCCTACATCAACGTAGAGCGAAGCGGAGATAGTGCCTTGAGGAACGGTAAATATTGATGGCCCTGCCCATCGAAAGTCGAATGCGCTAGGCTTCCTGTAACCCGTATCGGCATCCTGCACGGGTTCGACATGTGTCACGCGAGAGATAACGGGGGCTGACTCTTCAGGTACTTCATCGGGCCACTTGGTCTCCGCAGTCACGGCAGCCAACTTGCCACCGAGTACAAGCGAACCAACGTTCACGGTCACCCCACCTGACCCACTGCCATGTCTGCCATGCGTATCAAGCGTGGTAAACTCCATCTGAATGGCAGAGACACCTCCGTGGGCGCGGCTCTGGAAGTTGGCAAAGTTCCATCGTGAAGCGACGAGGTTTGGGCGCATGCCTTGGATGGCGTGGACGAACATGCCGATACCTTTGGCAGCGACGGCTTGGCCTTTGTGGATGATGTGACCGCTTGCTACGGTGTGAGGCCAGAAGCGATGGACGACGTATCCGTCGGGCTTGTTCACATCCGGACCAAAGTAGGAGAACCCTCCTTTAGGTCCTTGGCCAACTTTGAAACCAGGTACCGAGGCGGGACGGGAAACGTCAAAGGACAGCTGAAGGTCGTCTGACAAGTTGGCACGAACGGCGTACGTCTCCGGGTAGGCTGGGTCCGTGGATGGTTTGAATACGATGGAAAACTGGTCTGCCTTGCACGAGCGCTTATCTAGACCTGGGGGAGGGGTGACGAAGTTGTTAACATTGATGGAGCGCCAGATCGTCTCCTTGGTGTTGGGATTGTATATCTTGCATGTGAACTGGATCGTTGGGTACCACATACTAGTGCTTGGCGTTGGTCACGCCGTGAGAGGTTCAATGGACGGTAAGACTGACCCGATGGACGAGTGGATGACCTGCCACATGAGCAAGGTCTCATCTTCAAGGAAATAGTAAAAGGTTTGAGTTTCTGTGACAAAACCACCGGAACACGTCCACTCCAAGTCCCTTTGCTGAAGATCGCCAAACAAGTCAGAGGCGGAGGTCTTGGGCTCGAAACCTGAGACGGGATGAAAGTTGGGTGCCTTTGGATCGACGGTGGACGAGTTGCTGATGAACCTTTGAGAACCGGACAGCGAGTCATGAGAGTGTTACTCACAAAAGTGCGGCGAACATGATGGTGGATTGGATGGAAGAGGATCGGTCGAACCGTTCGCCCTGATGAGTTTGGCGTGGAGAGCCCAAGAGGCTTCGACCCCCCTCGGGCTCAATTCTCGGAAGGACCCGACCGCATCATGTTAGTCATATCCACGTAACTTGCACTTTCCGTTTCTTTCTCAACCGTGCTGGTCGAAAATTCCCTCGTCCCACAGACCCGCAAGTCAGCCCCAAATTTTCAGGTGAATGAACCGACGTCCATCTTATCTCCACTAACACATCAGCCCAAACGGGAACCTGTGTTCCTACTCGAATGCTTTCTAGTGTCTGACGAGATGTCGTCAATGTAAGTGAGCTGATGGCGGTTGCCAGTAACCTCAAGTGTCGATCTGGCTCAACCACTGATACGAACGTCCCCACTGCGGAGTTCGAAGGTGGGTATATCACGCAAATCGAAGTGGACGCAGACGACTCAGTTTGAAATAGTGCTGGTAGTGCGGAGACCGCTTTGAAATCAGACCAGTCTCTTTACTCGTCACGATGGCTTTTCGCGACAGCGATGCGCAAGTGGCTCGGAGATTCCTTTACGCCTACCCACGTCAAATCTGCCTCAATGGAGCAAAGGTGACCTCGCCCCCCCTCATTCTCATAGGACAGCCCCGACTGCGCACGTCGAGTGTGCATTTGATGGTGTGATAACAGTAAGCGAGAAGAAGTCAAGTACCAACGTAGGGAGCTGGGGTCTCACGGCCGCTTCTCATATCCATTCCACGATACGACACACGCACTGGTTTGATTGCACCTGTTAAACGTTCACGGTCGATTCGGGGCCACTTTGATGCCGTGCATCAACTTCAGTTCCGCATACTTTCGTAAGAGATTTGGAAACTACAGTGGTGCTGCGTGCCTATCATCCCGTCGATCGAGCCGCCCTTGGGCGAAAAAAAGTCCCGATGCGGCGACGTAGGAGGCGCAAGCACCTGCCACTTGCATGGCGTCCTCGCTGATTTTGGTGAGGTAGGTGACATGCAAAGCCGACCAACCCCTTGAACATAAAGTAGCAAATAACTATTCAGGTATCAAATATCATGTTTGAGGGAAATATAAAACTGCTTAAATCAAGTATCATGTACAAACCGACCGCGAGCCAGTCCAAAACATCTTGATTGATTTTTTGTGTTTAAGAGGTTGGTCGGTTTCGCGTGCCTACCTTATCGCTATTCTCCCAGCGCAATCTGATAAGCAGATATCATCCTATGACGAGCAAGCATTACGCAACAGGCTTTTGTACAACCGCACCATGAGGCAGTCTTGTTACGTGGACTCGACGGTTGTTTTTGCTAGTCAGGGTAAGATGAACACGAGCAGGCACGTTACATGTTGCAATCGGATCTAGGCGTATCCCCGTGATGGGAGATACACAGGTCGATAATATGTTCAGCGCTCCGCACCTACTTTGATCACCGAATCGGAACCGAATTTTAGCTGGCGCAACCAGAACAGGGCACAGTCTGGCGAGACAAAGTGTGGATCAGGCGGGTGGTCGTAGACTATCATTACTGTAGGAGCCTGCCTTTTCAGAGTGGAAAACTCCGCCCTATCAAATCGGTGGCGCAACCCCGTCTGATGCGATCAAGAGGCCTATCCTATCGTAGACACCCCCGTGCAGCGTGGACGTTCTGGAGAATGGTGTGCCTAGTTTCATTCGCTTGACCCTGAGCGGACGACGATGGTTCAGTCTGCACTAACAAATTTCAACAACTCCGCCGTTCTTCGTTCGCCCTGCTGATACGGTGGCACGAAACAGACGTGCACTTTTTGCCACCAAACCGCTCCGGGGTGGCTACACACCTGTCACTGAGGTATCTCGGATAGGACCCCTTGATTGTACCTTGGACCCGGATCTGAACAAAGATCGAACTTGGGGGGGAGGGGGGGCTGGGGAACCCAGATCCAGATCCGGACGAGGCGAGGGGGAGGAAAATGGGGTTCACCTGGATCAATATGACGTCCTGAGACCTGGTTCTGCAAAACCTGCAAAATCTCTTGATTGCAAACTGGCGGTGGCTGTGAAAGGATCGTCGCAAGGACTATTATCGATGGTTGGGCTCACGATGATCTCCTTATGCTCTGACGAAATCGTCAGGCATGCATAGGCATTTGGCAATACCTTTTAATTTGCGCTCTGCTCGTTCCATTACCGGCATCTTTTCCAAAATGCAGCTCTCTCTTGCGAAATCTCGAGGCCTGGCCCCATGGGGCTCAGGCTATCAATTCGACTGTAGTACCTCCTGGACGGCGCAACGAGATCAAGGAGAGTTTCTGGAAGTGAGAAACGTTGACCTTGTTGTTCGAGGGTCGTGGCAAGTTATTAGTCTCGGAGTTCGAATAGAGGTACACACCTCCGGAACTCCAATGGGAAGTCAGGCTGCCACCACCCTGTAACCACCCGTCGCAGAATACGTCTTGCCTTGCTTAGTTTGTGCGTTTCCTGTCAGTGTCAATCCTGCAAGACACTTGAGGGATCCCCGTTTTTTGCAAAAAAAAAAAACAAAGTTTGATGTTTACGAACATCGAACAAAACGAGTGTGCGTTTCCCACTGACCCGTGGACGACTTTCATATTACCCTCTTTCTTCGAGCGAAATCCTTCGATGCGACTCTGCCGGTAGTCATCAAGGTGCATATATGCGCCAGATCAACATATGAGGGCACCAGCCTCACCTTTCTGAACTATTCACAACTGGCAGATCTGAGTCATGTCGCACGGTGGTGAGTAGGGATCACCGGTGACTGACATGACATTGATGATTAATTTGGATCCAGTGGGGGGAGCATTAGAAGGCCCTCCCTCGCCTTCCCCCCCACACACATGATGCATGATGGCTAGGGAGATGACACCTCTTCCTTCTCTCACAAGGCTTTCCGAGAAGAGCGTTCAGCACGCCCCGCATCTACTCTTGGACCCACAAACTCTCGTCCCCAGATTCGGAACCGAATGGTGCGATTGGCTCAACTTGAATGGGGATCCACGAGGCTAGCGTGTGTGTTCGTGGACGACGGGTGTCAGTGTCGTAAGAAAAACCCTCCACCACCTTGCATTTGCGTGAAAAAGGTTGTGGGGACTCATGGACACCACATGATGTCGAGTTCATTTTGGTCGACGTCCGACCCTGAGCCGACGACGATCGTCTAGATTGATATCACACCATGGCCAGCCGTTTTCATATATGACTCTTCTCTTCTTCGTTCGTCCCCACATGACAGGGATCCTGCATCCTGGCTGGCCGAACGTGCCAACATTCGCCTGCAGACGGATATCTCGCGATTTGGGAGCATCAAAGGGGCCGATTACTTCAACAGATTTGAACGCGAATACATACACATATCTCAAGCATTTGGAGAGAAACAGATGGTCCAGAACGCTGACGTGACATTGAGTTGAGATGAGATGTGTCCCAAAGTCCGGTCAAACGGTCTCTACGAGTTGCGTCGAATCGTGGTGCGGTGGTATCGATTCCGGGCTTGCTTGATCGAGCATGGAGATAATGTTCTCGATGGCTGTCATACTCTTCCCCTCCGCAAACCATCCCAATCGAAGTTCATATGTCATGGAAGAGATGGAACTTGCACTGCAAACGTGGCTGATATCGGTATTGTCTAGTTTGGTTAAAGGGGTCGAAAGACATTTGGTGGCCCGAGAGCTATGGCTAGGAGCACAGGATCTCGTGACGGAAGGGAGCGTTTCCCGCCGCTTGCGAGGCGTCTGCGGCCCCTGGGTGACGAGCGTTGGACGGTTTTCATCACGGACTTCATTCAGCTTGGGAACACTGGTCGGATCACCTCTCGTATCGTTATTGTTACCTTTGCTGGACAGATGGTCTCCCACCCTGTCTAGATTGACGAATACGGAGATACCTAGAGCATCGAGAGCCGAGGATGACGAGTACAAGGAAGAGGTGGAGATCCTCGACACAGTCAGTGAAGTAAGCATGGCTATCCTCAGAGCCGCAGAGTCATCCTGGGACTGAGCGGGATTATCGTCCACAGGGCCGGTAGCATTCATGAGCATCCCATCAACGGACATCCAAACGTCTGACGAGGTCATCCTTCCGGTTGGGCTCCAAGGAGAGGGGAGACGCGCAATGTCCGCTACCTTGACAGGTGAACCTACAAAGCCACGTCGATCGCCGAGCGAAATGACTTCCAAACTTCCGTCGGACATTGTGGTAGGAGATATTGTGCTGCGATCAAGCTGGACTATTACCGTAGAGGACGGCGTTCTGGGTGGTGTACGAGGTGACCTTGAGTGAAGTGTGTGAAACGACGGCGTTGTAGGATCATGGGAAGCCCGAGAAGGAGATGGACTGCCTGGTGAAGCCATGGGGATCAAAGATTGAACCTTGGGAGGGCTCGCAAGAGAGAGGCAACCAAGCCCAATGTCGGAAGGGAGGCAGGGGGATGTCAACAGCAATGGTGTCGCGAATATGCCCGACAACGATATGTTTGGAAAGGGACTTGCGGGAGGATGGAAGATGTGTTCAGGGTCGGTGAGGGCGCGTTTCGGTGTTGAGGACCGGGAGCGACAGGCGGGTGTTGTTCGGGCGGTCGAGGATATGGGAGAGCATGCTGCGGAGGTAGGATGTTTCAGGGGCGTCGGTTCTTTTACCCAAGCGGTGTATGGAATGCTGATTCTCTGATGTGTCACCCTGACAGGCGCAGAGGTGGGTCTTGCGAGGACGGTGGTGGGTTTCACCTTTGGTGACCTGGCAGTGACGGGATGTGGGAGGGCGGCGGCGGACGGTGACTTCTTGAAGAGGTTCCCTATAAATGCAATGAAAGAGAACCAGAGGGCCATGAGAAAACCCGGAGGCCGTTGATTATCGGTTGGCTGTGCCATGCTCGCGCGACGCGGGGTAAGCGAGCGTGAAGCGGTTCGAGGGCAAGGAGCGGGATTGGCGAGGTAAAGGAACAGCCCGGGTGAGTGTGTACGGCTGACATCCGTGGAGCACCGACGAGGGGCGGGTTGTCAGCCATTCGCAACAGGACTGACAACGGGAACTCCGGGAGGGCGTGTGGGATCGATCGTCGGCCTCGCGCTATCAACGCGCTTTTTGCGTGGCGCGGCGGAGTGATGCGAGAAGGAGTCCAGAGTCTGATGCGCACCTCTGCAGGTCGATGGGAGCTGTGAGTGCGACGGGGAGGGGGGCATGTTGAGAATGATATGAGGGACCCGGATGGTGGTGGTCACACGTAGAGGGAAGTTTGGGTTCGAATTGATAAATGTCCCCGGGCGTACTGATGCATGAGACTGACATTTTCTTTTACTTCTCGACCGGCGCAGCACCCATGCAATGCTCTCTCCCAGTGACATCCATCAGCCCGGCAGCGACCCTCTTTCTCCTCCCCCCCCTCCGTCCCACCACCCCACCGACCACAAACCGAGTCGGAGCACGTTCTCCCCGTCAGACACTCCCCACTCGGACTCGGGCCTCAGCATCTCCTCCAGCTCCTCCGGCGAGGTCAGTCCTTCGTCTTCGCTTCGGCTCTCCTTACGTGGCCATATAGCCGGTCGTGTTCGACCGCATAGATCACTTGCCACACCCCGTCCTTGTCAACTCCACCGTTCTGAGCGTGTATCTGATTCCTTCCTGGCTTCCCCAGATCATGGGCACCCCCTTTGATCTCGGCGCGCAGCGTTTCGAGTATCCGTTCCCCCAGGCCCAGGGCTCGCCAACGGACCCATTCCGACCGCTATCGTCCTCCATCACTTCTCATTCCCACGCCCAGTTACCTCCCTGGCCCATTCACATCTCAAAGTCCTTTCCTCTGACCCCGCCTCCACTCGGAAAACTCAAGGCACATCCAAAGCTACGCTCCGCCAGCGTCCGCGAGCCCCCCGTTCCCCCCGGTCTCGTAAAGAGACGAAGTCGCATCGCAGGCGTTCAACACCAGTCCTCTTCCGAAGAACCAAGCGACAAAAGCGATGTGAGCGACGAAATCGCGCGAGCACAAAGGTCCCCTCGCTTTCCTCTCAGCCTCGCGGAAGCATCTCGTCGGAATCCACTCCAGTCAGGCAATGCGGCGCTCAGGCCGTCAGAGATCGTGCCCATGAAACAAACTGCCTCGTTCCCGATCGGGTCATTCGATCGACTCGGTGTCGAGGACCCAGCAGGGCTGGCCATCGGGGCTGGTTCAGCAGAGGGTGCTCCGCGTCCACCGGTTGTAAGTGCCTCTGCTTACAATACTTGAAAATGCGACATAGGGAACGGCGATTCCCAAGTCATACATGCGTCTCTGTCCTGTCTTCTTCACGGTCAACATGCTTACCAACTGAACTCAAAACTGTTAGCTACAACGAGAATGGAAGGTGAACCGTGTGCGCGAGGAAATTTACTCCTTTACAGTCTATTGTTGGATAGTTACCAGCCAACGTGAGTGGTGTTTTTCTCGCGCGACGACGTGTTTCACGTGTTTTGGTCTAGTATGTCGTTGGGTTTTCTATTTCCTTGGGTGGTTCTCGAGGGCCTAGCCGGAGGGCCAATGATTTGTACACTGAGTACGTCCATCGAGATCTACGAGGAGATGCGCTGACGGGCCCCTGCCAGACGTTCACATCCAGCTTGCACGTCTACAACCAGCTGTATCTATTCCAATGCACATCATAATTCCATGCAGGCCCTGCACCTCATTCATCTGTATAAATGAAAATGCTTCTTTCTTGATCACATTACATGTGCTTTCATAGGCTTTTCCACCCGTTATACGTCCTCTATGCAATCTACGATACCGTCCCCCTTTACACACACACACACACGCACTGAGCGACTCGACTGCTCTGATCATATCTGTTGTCACTTGTACCGTCTGATGGCCACTCGCATCGATTCTACACACGTTGATTTCCTTGATGTATTCTTTCGGGCCCCCGCATAGCTTAATGCATGTATCACTACCACAACGTCGCCTGGTCTGGTGCGATGCAGAAACTCACCGCCTTGGCCTCGAGCCCACCACATGTCCGGTGCTGACCCTGTCTGTCTCGGATGGATTTGCCGTTTGCCATGGTGATAATCAGATAGATCTTGGAGGCTGGACAGTCGATGAGATCAATCCGCAGCACTGCCGACGCGCGCTTGAGGGTGCGCTGTGACAGTAGCAATATTATAAGTAACCCACCCCGTCTGGCATCCACATCGACGCATTCATGACCCAATACCCCGACGAGAAAGATCCTCACTCGAACTGGGTATACCCAGGTCAACAGGGTGCATACCCACCACCACCCCAGAACCCTCCCTACGCCTATACCTCGCGCGACGGCGCACCCGCCCCGGGGCCAGGTCAGAGCAGCGGTTACGCCCTCCCGTCCCAGTCTCAGCACCACGCGACTCCGGCGCCAGAAGAGTGTTACCCGCCTGAAGGTCCCCCGCCCGATTACGGGTACGCGCAGAGCCACGCAGAGGGCGCGTCGGCGTACAGTCACAAGGGCGCGTCGGACGAGACGGCTCTG